>KZ070202.1:2009-13452 GCA_002091845.1 Anopheles cracens
TGTCCGAACTGACCGGAAAATTCTTAAGACTTTGTTCCCTTTTGTGTTTCATCTTCACACGTTGTGGGAAACTCGTCTCGCATTCGGCAAGGATCATCATCGATCTCTTCAACTCAGTGTCTCCAAAAGTGTTTGATCTCCCTTCACGATTGTGAGCGACACCTAGTTTCGCTTAGTGCAACATCTTCGTATACGTTTCATCGGCAGTCGATGGATATGTAGCCTCCATTTTTTTTCGATTTAAACAAAACAACAACAACACTCAATAACTATTGATCTTGCGCTAAATTTGTTGACGTAACTTAGTTGCTGACTTAATATATTTTTTTGAAACCAATAAAGCATCCTCCGCCTGAACCATAATCTGGAGGATGAACTGATAATCAACATATTCCCAGTGGAGAATATTTGCCCTTTTTAATGCCCTTTTTCAGCCCGAAAGTATGCAATTTTATAGAAAAAAACACATTATTCACAAATTATTTGACAAGCCTTAATAAATCTTTTCGGTTAAATTATCGACGAATTAAACAAGAGCAGAAAGAATTATGTTAGTAACATGTTATCAAGAAGTTTAAAGTTTTCGAATCTAATGAGCATGAACCAGGCAGTTGATAGAAATATTTTCTTTTCATTTGTCCAGCTGTACATGAACTTCATCACTACCAAACGCACAACTCATTAACAATTCGTTAAAATGCCTTCACATTGCATACCTTCCGGCTGATTGCAATCGAAATCCTAAAACATATGTAATCTGCACTACAAAATGCTTTATTTATGTTTAAGTTGAAGGTGTGATAACAAAAACCCATCGGGAATTTACCCCCTATAGAAACTATCCACAACGAAACAATTGCTAATTGCATCAAAATTCCTGACAAATAAGAAAACTAGCGTTTTATTTGCCTTGCTCGTATCGCCATTTCCCGCCAAATCGTCAAAAATGTCACCTACATAAATCTCCTCGCGCAAACATCGCTCCTGTTTGCGCGGGTGTAGTTTCGCCCGTTTCGAAATATTCATTCGAAAACCTTAATTATACACTCGGCCTCGGAGTGTGTGTGTGTGTGTTTCCAGCACGATATTGATTGTGTTGTGTCCTTCGCGAATAAGCAAACAAAATTTGCAATTTAGCAGCGTCGACGGACCCTCGAAAGCAACTGGCTGGTTCAACAAGCAACAACGGGCGAAAATCAACACACACACACTCCTACAAACGGGTGCAAGCTGCAATTTGCGCTGCCGAAAACATATTTTCAATTTTCCAACCGACCTGCCGCTTCTGCTGCTCCCAGGACGCGTCCAGCCATGTGTGTTTGGGGTCTTTACCGTACCGGGATGCAGCACGCACCGTGAACACGGATCCGACGGGGGCTCGAGCGGCCCTCACCGTTGTTTTATCAAACAATGCCACCGGAACGACACCGGAAGTCATCTGTGCCGCGGTGGTTGGGTGGGATTTTTCGATGGTTAGCTCAAACGTGCCCCACAGGCCGGGGGAGAGTGGGAAAATCGGAAAAATCACTGGCCAACCGTCAGTTTCATTATTGCACGCAGCGCCTAAAACAAACTCATGAATAAATAATTTACATTTTCCGCTCTCGCAACTCAATCCGGTGCGGTATGCCATCAATTGCAGGCGCGGCTCTCGCGTCGTCCCTCGCGAAATTTCCGCGATTTTCAAACAATTTCCCAATCGGGGAAAGTGACCTCATCCCCATCGCCCGGTTCGGTGGCTTTTGCGAGCCAGGAATACGATTTTCGATGGCACGCCAGCCCCAGCAATGGATGAATTAAAAATGGAAAGTACGCTCATAATACAATTAAGCGATATTCCTTTCCGGCTGCAAACGGTGGATGAATCGCAACGCGGTACGGTTCTGCTACTGACAATCGATTGGTTATACATTGAAGGTCCTCTTTGTGTACTGCTAGCAGTGCATGTAAGTACGCTTTGAGCGTTTAGTTGATAGTAGGCGTGTATTTTGTTGTTTTGTTTATTATATTTTTCAGCAGGCTGTTTAACCCCGCGTACTACTTTCACGAGTTTGGTACAGTTTTTCGAATTTATGATAAAGATAGCAAAAGTGAATAAAGTGTAGATAACAAATCCGTAACGTTTAACGTTTAACAAGAATTGCAAACTTAAACGAAACAATCTCATTGTAAGTACTGAACTTGGCATTGTAGATCGAGCACTTAATCTGTAATCACAAGCAAACTCATTTGAAGAAAAGCAGATGAACGAGGAACAGTCGTAAAATACTATTCAGGTCAACATGCATAAAAGAGTCATAAAACAAATTTATATTAATAAACGTATAGAAAACGTATATTAAACTCGTGAACCCCTTACGTTACCTGTGTTCTAGGTACAAGTTTTTGTATACGTTTTTATTATGTTTCCAGTTCTCTACTTTGCATTTTTTCTGTGTTTTTTCATATTTCCTTTGTCACTTGTCTTCTACAAATATATACATTGTAAAAAAAAAACAACAGACCAAACAAGAAAGAAAAAAACGCATCGACAAAATCAAATGACAACTTAACCCTTTGCGATTGGAACGTGCTAGGCAATGTTTCAATACATATAATTTGATTAAATTGCAATGTAGAAAAATTGTAAAATACAATTTAAATAACATATTCAAGTGTTTTTGATGAAGCATTGCAAGCGTTGTATGAACAAAAACATGAGAAAAAATCATTAAAAACATATCGCTGTACTTATGAAAATCCAAAAGTAAAAAATAAAAAATAAACATTAAAGCAAGAAAACTAAATAATTTGCCTGCATCTAGAAGTAATAAAATCATCATAATTGGCACAAAATGGTCAAATAAAATACGTAAAACATGCAAAACCACCTGCAATATGTTGAAAACTCCTTCGTAATGAAATAAAATCAATTACGAAAACTTACTTTATCAAGCAGACGCAATAGTTTTACGTGCATAATCTCGCACATGACGCATCAGATGAGTATAATTAAACATTTAAACACTCGTTCGAACATGCACGACATGCGCACACACACGAGCATGGAGAAACCCCTCTCACGAGGCGACGATATGCTGCAGTGCATCGGCAGACCGAGCTTTCGCATGAATCCGTTAACAGACAAACAACACGGGGACGACAATTGTTGACAACCACTGAAAGGCAACATAAACCAGCCGTGCTGCTGCTGCTGCTGGACGCTGGACGCTGGACGAACACGGCGAGCGCGTGGCGTAACAACGGCGAAAAAAAGGACATTCAAGAAAAACAAGAATGAACACATTGCACAGTCGTTCCGGGCAGGTTCCGAAACCGGCAGCCGCTACCCTCGGCAATGGAGTGATCATTTAAAACAAGGATACCAGACGGCCCGGTCTGGCCGGGCAGTCGTATTGACCGGTTAAACAATGCCTCCACAAAGCCTCGACTGTCTGCTCGAAAGTCTGGGTCGTCCATCCGCTCCCTAGCGCTCGCTCTCCGCCCTGTTGGCCGGTTTTGTTGAGATTGAACAAAGCTGCCGGCCACCAGTCAGGCCGGCCACTCCATGCGGCCCAATTGGTGCGGTGCATCCTTTTGCATCCACACAACGCACGGCCCATGTCCAGCAGCAGCAGCAGTGGCAGTGATCGCCGGCAGCAAAACTCGGCCAGCCATCGTGGAGCCACAGTCTTCGCGGGACACATTATCCGCTGTGCGGCACGGCTCCGTGGAGGCTGGGGCAAACCTGCCCTAGCCTGCCCATTCAAACCGGGGCCGGGGGCACACAGTCGGCAGCGCGCCAACACTGGTGGGCCCCCTCCCCAGCTAGTAAGCAAACACAAATTGTGAACACATTCTGCGGAACACAAACTGCTGCCGCTGCTGCTGCTGCTGCCGTTGATTGCCACATTCTGCGGACGACGACCCGGGCCGTTCGCTCACTACTCGGCCGTACTGCACGCTACCGGAAATGACGCAAAAAGGATGCTGCCCCAAAACAGGAAAAAAAAAACGAAACACACCGAGATTTAGAGCACGCTCGCGTGATTTATGGAACGCGAATGGCACGAAAGTTAGCACAAGTACAAGTCCAAGTACGGCCGCTGTACTTTTACGCTGCTACAGTGCGGAAAGCGGCGCTGGTCAAGTGACGATTGCGATAAGCTCCAGCGGGCAGCCAGTAATGTCTTGCCGCGGATAGATTGAGCTGAGTCAGTCAAACATCTGATACAGCCTAATAAAACCAAAATGTTTGCTATCCTCACCTATGATGATGAAAATGAGTTTGCCCGATGTATGTCCCGATAGTTATTTCTCTACCATTTTGGTTTCAAAAATGCATGAAGATCTCGATCACAGGTAAACAAAAAAGAGAAATATTGTTTTTGTTTGCAGTTTCAGGCACAATAATCATCCGATATACTCAAACACCAGATAGTATTTTGGTAAATTGGTATTTTGTCTGTAGTTTTTCGGTGTTAAAATTTCATTTGGGGGAGTATTTTGTTTTCACATTTAATATCTGTCTGGTTTGCTTTGTACATATTGTTGTCATTATCATTATCATAAAAAATGATAAAAATCCAAGATTTTATTATTGATTTCATAGTAGATTGTAGATTGTTCAAGTATCCAGAATTGATAATGGGATTTTTTTATTACAAACATAAAGAACTTTTCATTCATTCTGGAACAGTTCCCAGAGCTACATGAATTCTCAGCATCCAGGACTTACTACGACGGAATTGTATCGAATCATTCGAGGTAATAATAACCACCACAATAATCACTTCAAGAAAGAGTAGAACGAGTTCACGATTGGATGCCACGAATTCATGTGACTCTGCGAACTGTTCAAGAATGGATGAAATGTGGTGTATGGATATATTTTATTAAGGAAGTACACATGGTTTAGTATCATAATTGAATAAATTATCTTCTCCTCAATGTGATAGTATTCGAACATCCGAACACTTGCATTTTACTGGAACTTGTACCAGATGAAATGATATGGATGATTTTGTAAGCCCACACGGTATGGGTCACTATAGTTTTTCGTAATACTTTGAGGCAAGGGGCAGGCTACTTTACTGAATGCGCGGAATCAAAAAGACTATGTGATTTTCAAATCATGAAAAACCCGACCGGGGATTTAGTGATAAAGACATCAGATTTCTCAAATGTCACATGGACGAAGCCCAGGAAAACCTGAATAGATCAAGACCTCGGAAGTCAACGCAAAGGCAGATGAAGCAGATGATAGTTTATTTACCGCACGTTAATGTACTACTGAACTTGAATATGACAAAATGCAAGTGAGACCTATCGTTTGCTTGTGGAAACGAATCGTGCAGAATGTTTTGGAGAACGTGAAGCCAGTGGGTCAACCAGGCATTCGGCATTTGTTTTTGGTTTGGAATACAAAAGTTGCTCGGAAGAAGTGAAAAGGTAAACGATATATTGAACAAATATATAACCATCATTTCACAAAAAAAGTTCTAAATTGCCATAGCAACTTACTTGTACACCCAATGCCAAAAAAAACTAACCGCAACGATCATACCCGACTCAACCATCCGGTCACCAC
Organism: Anopheles cracens; assembly: GCA_002091845.1. Taxonomy (NCBI): domain Eukaryota; kingdom Metazoa; phylum Arthropoda; class Insecta; order Diptera; family Culicidae; genus Anopheles; species Anopheles cracens. The sequence goes on from KZ070202.1 coordinate 7,579, forward strand.
CGACGACTTACGACGGAGCCCATCATCGGCCACAAAAACCAGCCACCGCAGGAATGTGCCGACCAAATTAGAGCATTTTGAGAGGGTATTTAATTCCACCCCGGCCCTTACCCGCCCGGTCCAACCCCCTGCCCTGTAGCGGCACACACCATACGAGTGGAAGTGGAAGCTAGCGTTTCAAAACCCTGGCTCAGTGGCACGGTGTCTAGCTCTCCTATCCAAAAACGCTCCATCAGGTCAAGGACACGTCGACAAAGTCGAAAAGAATCAGCATAAGCCCGAAGCAGTCCGCAAGCGGTGGGGGGGGGAGTTAGATCGGTTTGGGGAAGGCACGTGGACAACCGCAAACCGGCTTCACCTGACCGCAGCAACGGCCGGTTCGCCGGGCCCGTCAGCACTTTAAAGAGCGAGCCGTGGCCCAGGAACGCAATTAACGCCTCTTACGAACATTCGACCCCCGCCCGGGCATGGGCGTGTCCGCTTCCCCACCCAGCCGGTGTTTTATTTCGATGATTAATGAATGGTCGATAAGCGGCCAAACCGGGCTTCGGAGGAGCTTCTTCCGCAGAGTGGCAGAAGCAGTGATGCAAAAAGAACTACGAAAAAACAAGGAAGAATGTTCAGTTTCTTGGAGCGAAATGAGAAAGGAAGCAGCAGAATAACATCTTCACCGGCACGTCGCGATCGTTTTACTCTATTTGGACGCATCCGGCCAGGTCGGCTCGGACCCACGTCGCGACGGCCTGCGTGACGTTCGCGATCGGATCGCAGAAGAAGAACACGCACCATTTCTGGTACAGACCACACCGACTCGGGTCAATGACAACTGCTTGGAAGACGCAACAGCAGCAGTAGTAAGCAAGAAAAACTGCTCAACGTCTCGGCGATGGTGTTCTGCCATCTTTCTGCCTTATGTTATCGTGCGCTTTCGCGACTCCAGCTCGAGCGATGTCATAAAACCGAGCTGGAACGCAAAAGAGAGACATGAGAAGCAGCACCTTGGAAGGGGGAGTGCTATAAGCCGATCATGATGCGGCTCTCCGATTAGGCGCGTCCGAGCTGCTGCGCAGTGAAGCCACAGCGCAGCCGATTAGATGCGGTCAGGCCCCCGCACGTTTTGCGGACGGCGCGGTTCCGGTGGTCTGCGCCCACCGTTGACGAATGCTCCGCAATAATTCACTTGCGAGCAGCACACCGACCCGCACCTAATCCGGCGTTGTCTGACTCTCATAGCCGTAGCTAACATGCTTAAGCCGTGTTAGGAGTCCGGTCGATTGCTGGTGCTAAACGTATGATCGTATGCTGCCATTGCTGAAGTGAGTGATGAGAGGTTTCGAATGATTAGCCTTTGGAGGTAACTTGAGTTGCTGTGCTGTGTACATCCAAAGGTTCATCCATTTACATTATGATCTATAATTAGTCCTGAAACCAACCAAGTCCTCTTTTACGATCTTGTTCAATGTTTTTTCTTCAATAATGGTCCCAACATTCGATCTGTGAATGCTGCGAGATCCAAAGATCTTCAATAAAAAGACCAGATAGCAGGAAGTTATTATATCCTAGGGCCATATTCTTGAAACGGAGCTCCGTAAATGGAAATCGAAAATTTGTGATGATAACTATATGTTTAAAATCTATCTAAAACTATTCCATGAAATACAGAAACTATCAAAGAACATACCTAATATATTTCAACAAAAAACTTATACTTTGGAGAGGATGTTTTGATGGATGTTTGGAGGATACTTTGGAGAGGAAGTTAGGATGGAGAAGAGATCGTTCCAGGCAGTTTAGTAACACCGGCTAAAGAACTGCCTACATAGCTATTTGGAAATTGACGGAAGAGTTTCACGGACAATGGAAGTTCGAAGTTATGATGTCTGACGCTTGTCAAAACTGCTAGACTGCTCCACTTCTCAGAACTATAGAAAATTTTCAAAAAATCTCAATATCTCACAATGCGATGATTATCTCAAACAAAAATGTTTATTCAGGTGTGTTCAAACGTGTTCAAAAGAGAGTGTTAAAGCGGACACACTTAATTCAAGATAAAAGCTTTTTTTAATTTAATGAGATTCCGCTCACTCTGATTGACGTTGATTATGCTATTGAGTATTGTTCTCATAAATTCACTACATTTTAAAACCATGCATTATTCATAGCTTTCCGGGAGCAACATCTTTCACACCAAAGAACAACGCACGGACGGCCGTACCTCATACAAACGGCTGTCTTTATCGCTGTCACATCATTATGTATCAATTAGGCTACCCGGGCCAGCTACCGAGGCGTAAAACTTTTTCTCACGCACTCAGCGATAAATTATGTCGCTGTCAAAAAAAAACCGGTCCATCGCCGATATCGTCAACTCCAGCGGGCTGTCAAATCAGCGTAAATCGAACCCGGTAGCCGAACCGGTTGTGTTGTGACAGGCTGGAAACTATCAAACCAACCGGTTGATGTCGCACCGGCGCACAATCGACGACAAAACGACAAAATGATTCAAATCGTTTAGAACACGAACCCATCGGGCTTGTCGCCGTCAGTTGGCTGCCAGCTTTCCGCCCGTGTCTGCCGTTTTACAAACACGGGATAATAAAAAACACACATTCCAATCAATCCATCACACCCGGGGGATTGATACGCGGTTATGCAAATTCGCGGTGACATTTGTCGAACTGGCCGTATCTCGTTCGGTTCGGGAAACCAGAATGCGACTAGTCGTTAGTTAAATTGTCAAGAAGAATAAACATCATCCTCTAGCAGAGCCTACCGAGCAAGCACAACGTAGAGAGACAAACACAAACAAACGCTCGCATAGAAACGAACGCAACGGAGCGCGTACACTAAAACAGCTTAAAACAAGATGCGCCACTGATGAGCCCGGCCGGAACTGATTGCCAAACCGGCCAAATGCCATTGCTCGCATTGCTCCCAACAGCGGCCAGCAGGCTGCGCAACCCTTAGGGAGTGATAAATTCAAAATTAAAAAATACACACAGCCCCTACTGTTTGCGGGACCGTTTGCAGACACTCACAAAAGGAGGGAAGTTTTGGAGCCGCCAACAGTTTCGACTGGCACGATCGGAACACCGGAATCGGAAGCGCGCGCGGCCAGTAACGTGGCAGGGCCACGAGGGTTGTTAAAAATTCTATAAATTTTCAAATTGTGTCCCCATACCCGCCGGGAATCGTGCCAAAAACCCGGCAGTGCCGCTTATCCATCCCGGTTCCAGAACGCTATTTGGAGCAATGGATGGCGGTGCAGGAGAAGACAAAAAAAACAACTGTGCAAATTCGAGCGTGCGTGCAATTCTAATCAATTCGCTCGTTTAGAACACGAACCCATCGGGCTTGTCGCCGTCAGTTGGCTGCCAGCTTTCCGCCCGTGTCTGCCGTTTTACAAACACGGGATAATAAAAAACACACATTCCAATCAATCCATCACACCCGGGGGATTGATACGCGGTTATGCAAATTCGCGGTGACATTTGTCGAACTGGCCGTATCGCGTTCGGTTCGGGACTTAAACACTGTACGGAGCGCAGGGAATGCGCGGAAACCAGAATGCGACTAGTCGTTAGTTAAATTGTCAAGAAGAATAAACATCATCCTCTAGCAGAGCCTACCGAGCAAGCACAACGTAGAGAGACAAACACAAACAAACGCTCGCATAGAAACAAACGCAACGGAGCGCGTACACTAAAACAGCTTAAAACAAGATGCGCCACTGATGAGCCCGGCCGGAACTGATTGCCAAACCGGCCAAATGCCATTGCTCGCATTGCTCCCAACAGCGGCCAGCAGGCTGCGCATCCCTTAGGGAGTGATAAATTCAAAATTAAAAAATACACACAGCCCCTACTGTTTGCGGGACCGTTTGCAGACACTCACAAAAGGAGGGAAGTTACTGCTAGACTGCTCCACTTCTCAGAACTATAGAAAATTTTCAAAAAATCTCAATATCTCACAATGCGATGATTATCTCAATCAAAAAGGTTTATTCAGGTGTGTTGAAACGTGTTCAAAAGAGAGTGTTAAAGCGGACACACTTCATTCAAGATAAAAGCTTTTTTTAATTTAATGGGATTCCGCTCACTCTGATTGACGTTGATTATGCTATTGAGTATTGTTCTCATAAATTCACTACATTTTAAAACCATGCATTATTCATAGCTTTCCGGGAGCAACATCTTTCACACCAAAGAACAACGCACGGACGGCCGTACCTCATACAAACGGCTGTCTTTATCGCTGTCACATCATTATGTATCAATTAGGCTACCCGGGCCAGCTACCGAGGCGTAAAACTTTTTCTCACGCACTCAGCGATAAATTATGTCGCTGTCAAAAAAAAAACCGGTCCATCGCCGATATCGTCAACTCCAGCGGGCTGTCAAATCAGCGTAAATCGAACCCGGTAGCCGAACCGGTTGTGTTGTGACAGGCTGGAAACTATCAAACCAACCGGTTGATGTCGCACCGGCGCACAATCGACGACAAAACGACAAAATGATTCAAATCGTTTAGAACACGAACCCATCGGGCTTGTCGCCGTCAGTTGGCTGCCAGCTTTCCGCCCGTGTCTGCCGTTTTACAAACACGGGATAATAAAAAACACACATTCCAATCAATCCATCACACCCGGGGGATTGATACGCGGTTATGCAAATTCGCGGTGACATTTGTCGAACTGGCCGTATCTCGTTCGGTTCGGGAAACCAGAATGCGACTAGTCGTTAGTTAAATTGTCAAGAAGAATAAACATCATCCTCTAGCAGAGCCTACCGAGCAAGCACAACGTAGAGAGACAAACACAAACAAACGCTCGCATAGAAACAAACGCAACGGAGCGCGTACACTAAAACAGCTTAAAACAAGATGCGCCACTGATGAGCCCGGCCGGAACTGATTGCCAAACCGGCCAAATGCCATTGCTCGCATTGCTCCCAACAGCGGCCAGCAGGCTGCGCATCCCTTAGGGAGTGATAAATTCAAAATTAAAAAATACACACAGCCCCTACTGTTTGCGGGACCGTTTGCAGACACTCACAAAAGGAGGGAAGTTTTGGAGCCGCCAACAGTTTCGACTGGCACGATCGGAACACCGGAATCGGAAGCGCGCGCGGCCAGTAACGTGGCAGGGCCACGAGGGTTGTTAAAAATTCTATAAATTTTCAAATTGTGTCCCCATACCCGCCGGGAATCGTGCCAAAAACCCGGCAGTGCCGCTTATCCATCCCGGTTCCAGAACGCTATTTGGAGCAATGGATGGCGGTGCAGGAGAAGACAAAAAAAACAACTGTGCAAATTCGAGCGTGCGTGCAATTCTAATCAATTCGCGGGCAACATTTTTCATATCCCCTGCTACGCTGCTCGAACGGTTCGTTTTTTTGTTGCTACATTGCTCAACGGACGTGTTAAGCAATGCACAGAAAAAAAGGTTTGATATTTTCTTCTGTTTCTTCCTTATATAATTTTAGGAAACATCACAAGATGTAATGGTGGGTTTGCGATTTTGAATATATTAACAAACGAACAAACGAATTAAATAGTACCAAACGATATTCTGAACATTCCAACAGACGTCAAAATATTGCAGTTTTGCTGAAATCTCACAAGCTTATTCTATTAAACAATATGTTTCCATCTAAGGCATAATCTATACAGCGAGAAAGTCTATACAGCATTTGTAAAAAAATCTAAAACTTTGCGAAAACCTTGCAGTATGGGCGTTATAGAATTAGAAGGCAAGAAACGAGCGCCACTTGCTGGTTTCCTCAAAACGCATAGGCTTTAGTAACTATCTTTAAGTAAGGAAGTTAAACGGTAGTTATTGTTAACATAGCTGATAAGTATGAGCTGATTATCCTT
>KZ070208.1:6158-21739 GCA_002091845.1 Anopheles cracens
GGGGGGGGGGCGCTCTCTTTCCATCCAGCTTGTGCCTATTTTTCTTTCCTACTCGATAACGATCGCGATCGAAGTAGTAAAAAAGTCGTTAAAATGTTTTAGGGCGCGCACACGATGGAGCCGCGCACTTAGCCGTGATTAGTGACGTTTGTACATGGTTTGCGCGAGGCAACTCGTCCGTCCTGGAACAGGTGAGTCAGTCCTGTCTGGGTGGTACTAAGCAGTGTTGGAGGCACTTTATTAGTGACAACATTTCTCTCTAGTACGATACTGCTATTTAACTCACGACTGACAAATCAATTCATGCCGAGCGCTAACCTCAAACACGAACGTGTTTTAGTACAATGCATTCACGTTAACAGCAAAACAAAAACTGCACCGATGCACGCCGACCCGAAGGTAACGTGCCCGCTATAACACCGTCCCACCGTCCACGTCCTTGGCAGTGAATCGAAGCGAAATAATGTTATGCAAAATTCTTAATTACTTCTCTGGCACCATCACCACCACCAACACCACCAACAGCCGGAACTGTGGCAGTGGCACGCGCATGCACGCGCGCACCAGACTGGGTTAATGCTAATAATGCTCGGGCTAATCGCCCGGATCAATGCACCTGTGGCAGTGGGTGCGATTATGCAATCGCGAAACGCGACCCGAGGCGTTTTCGGGAAGGTTAACCCTATGCGCGGGGTCATCACAAGTTTGGCACGCAACTCGGCCGTTGTTTGTTTACGGAAGATGATCGACCGGCCGATGCTGTTCGTGCCCTCGTTTAGGCAAAGTAAACCACACATAACGGGGTGTTGATTGGAAGAGGATTGTGTTGTTAAAGTCATTATTTTTGGAATATCTTGAAGCTTGGGTGTTATTGATAGACTAAAAGACATTCATTTTTATCCTGGAAATAGAGACATCGCACAAATCGCGCTGAAAGTGTTGCTTCCCTTTGGGAGAAGCAAAACTCCAAACCGTAAGACATAGGACACGCTGTGTAGTGGTGAAAAAGAAAAAGAAAAATTCGAAATACACATTCAACTCGAACACAAAAGTAATGAAAACCAAATCAGTTTTATGTAGAAAAGAAACAAAAACCATCTTGAAATCAAACAAAAGTGCATCGGAACGTATTCCCACCGCCGTTGGGTGGGGATCGATGTGTGTAGAGCATGTTTTGACCCTGTCGAGCTATAACTCCGACAAACGCACACACCAAAAACAGTCGCAGAGCGCCAGACTGGTGGCAGGTAGAATCGCAGGTGTCACAATGAATTGCACTGAAATAGCACCCGGGCGCAAGTGACATGAGCGTATGGGAGTGTATTTTCGTTCCTTCCTTCAGTGCTTTAGTGAAATTTATTGCGCAATAAATTTGGGGGGGGGGGGGGGGCGCTCTCTCTCCATCCAGCTTGTGCCTATTTTTCTTTCCTACTCGATAACGATCGCGATCGAAGTAGTAAAAAAGTCGTTAAAATGTTTTAGGGCGCGCACACGATGGAGCCGCGCACTTAGCCGTGATTAGTGACGTTTGTACATGGTTTGCGCGAGGCAACTCGTCCGTCCTGGAACAGGTGAGTCAGTCCTGTCTGGGTGGTACTAAGCAGTTTTGGAGGCACTTTATTAGTGACAACATTTCTCTCTAGTACGATACTGCTATTTAACTCACGACTGACAAATCAATTCATGCCGAGCGCTAACCTCAAACACGAACGTGTTTTAGTACAATGCATTCACGTTAACAGCAACAAAAAACTGCACCGATGCACGCCGACCCGAAGGTAACGTGCCCGCTATAACACCGTCCCACCGTCCACGTCCTTGGCAGTGAATCGAAGCGAAATAATGTTATGCAAAATTCTTAATTACTTCTCTGGCACCATCACCACCACCAACACCACCAACAGCCGGAACTGTGGCAGTGGCACGCGCATGCACGCGCGCACCAGACTGGGTTAATGCTAATAATGCTCGGGCTAATCGCCCGGATCAATGCACCTGTGGCAGTGGGTGCGATTATGCAATCGCGAAACGCGACCCGAGGCGTTTTCGGGAAGGTTAACCCTATGCGCGGGGTCATCACAAGTTTGGCACGCAACTCGGCCGTTGTTTGTTTACGGAAGATGATCGACCGGCCGATGCTGTTCGTGCCCTCGTTTAGGCAAAGTAAACCACACATAACGGGGTGTTGATTGGAAGAGGATTGTGTTGTTAAAGTCATTATTTTTGCAAAATCTCCGATTGACTAATGTTTTGTTTAACTCGTATAAACAATGTGTTGAGGACAAGTTACAGGTATTTAAACATTCCTTACGATACCCGCCTCGCGGCCGCGTCGAGCGCTGCCGTGCTGCTGGAATGGAGACTGTGTCGACTGTGTTGCAGGCCCAGTGAATGGATAGGGCGGTAGAGCCGTCGCGCCGAAGCAACATTGCCAACCACGCCAACCACAGGCGTACGGGTTTGGGGTCGCTCTGGCGAGATCTAAATTATGGGAAAAATTCTACGGGGAAGTCGTTTCTGTTTCGCAACTACCCGCGCGCTCGCTCGCGAATGGGGAAGTCAGCGGAACCTTTCTCCCGTCTTTTTTCTGCTGTATTTTCCTTCTTTCCGTTCTCGATCGTCTTGTTTGTTTCCCACATCCAGCTGGAGTCGCCCGTCCTACTGTTCTGTTCTGTGCGCTTCTGTTTCCGAGAAAAAATAAACCACCAGCGCCACTGCAAACTCTCCACGGCCGAGGGAACCCGAACGACGGTGGCAGTTTGTATCCAACGCCAGGCTGCTGGAAGTGGCTGTGGATGCTGGTGAGGAAGTAATCAAGAGAGAGAGAGAGATAAAGAGAGAAAGAGAGAGCGAGTGTTTGCTATTGTTTATGATGGCTTTCGATGATGCTTCTCGCCCTATGACATCATTTGAGAGAGACACGTTCGCTAAACAAAGCGAGAACTGGATGCATTTTTTTCTCGCTACCATCGCTTCCTTAGCCACCTCGCAAACAAAAGCGCTACATGTGTAAAACCGCATCGTGCACCACTTCCGCCCAGCAGCAGCAGCAGCACCAGCCGGTTCGATTTTGCTGCCCTTGCCAGTATGCGGACGAGCGGTTTTTCAACAATTAACTTCGTGTTCAAGTTTGAATTTCCTATTATGAATGTGTGAACGAGCGAGCGAGCGTGGCACGAGGGCACGTCCCAAGCGGAGGTGGAGGCGGAGGGGACCGCTGGTCTTAACCGTGAAAATGCGCACGGCCAGCCCTTCAGCGGCACTGGCGGCGGAGATTCGCCAATGGAGCATTGAGATTTAATTTATGGCCTGTGAGAGAGTTACCTCCAGCAGCAGTGGCAGCGGCGGCACCTGCTCATCGTGCGCTTCTCCACCGAACCCCGGCGGAGCTTCGAGTGCGTCGTTGCTTTGCCACACTGATTCAAGCCGGGTTCGGCTAGACCAGCCCGGAGACGGGCGGTACCTATCTATATATTGCTTCCCGCGCTCCAATGCACCCGCCGGCCGTTGGCGTTGCTCCGGTTCGGAGCTCTCCTCTTAATTTATGCGAAGCTTCAATTGCTGCCCGCGCGAGTGTGCGAGTTGTTTCGAATGTTGGCGGAGTTTTGTTTTCGGAATCGCTGCGCTCCGGGTATGGCGGCACTCGAGTGACCGACAAGTGCAATTTCGGGGCAGCCTACTCGACGCGGCAGCCCAACCACCGCGCGTCGATAGGTACTTTGTTGCCGACGAGAGGCGCAACCGGTCGGAACCGGTCGGACGTTCTTCACCGCCGGTGATTTAAGGTCTTTCGTGTGGTCACGTAACGGGCCGATCATGCGATCGATGCGTTTTTCCAAGTTCAAAGTGAGCTCCGTTTGAGCACGCGTTCACATTGATACGGATGTTTCAAAATTGGGATCTCTTCCAGCAACAGCAAGTCCGTATTGGGCTTCGTAATCAAGCCTTCAATTGACTCTATTTTAAATGATGAGCGCTTTGACAATAATCCTATACTGTCTTCATGGGGGAAAGATAGAGTACGTGGAAAGTCTCATTCTATTGAAAGATGTTCATATTCGAGGTATGCTTCCAAATGAACTCTTATAATTTCAAACTTGAAGAGCTTCTGCTTATTTACTATTTAAACCTTAATGATTGGGGTAACTGGTTGGGGTCACTAGCCATGCACATATCGCGCTTTTACAGAGATCTACTATCCTATCCAAACATGTCTTAACATGTTCCTCTTCAAACTGATTCGTCAGTAGTGACTACATTTTGTTTTAAGATAAACTATTAACTATAGTCTATCAAACTCTATTCTTGGAATATATCCTGTGAGACAAATAATCTACCCAGATCTTTGCCAAGTTGCGAAAATTGTGTTCAACATTACTCTGTTTACTTTGCTCATTGAAACAGACTTTCCGCTACGGTATTCTATTTTAAATATCCTACATACATGTAATTTACTACTACTGATGATCATTATACATTTAAGCAGTTGCTTGTGCCAATTTTGTGTACCTCCAGATAGGATAGGGGCAAGATCCCAGGATAAACCGCATGGTACAGTTTATGCAAAACACAATCAAAAACAAAATGCAAAAACGCTTTCGTCGGACACTTTGTACGCCTTCGAATGCATCTGGAACTTCCGCAACGAATGCAAGCGGCAGGTGCGGTGCTGCAGCCTGCGGTGAGAAATTATTCGGCCCCCTTCAACCGGACCCTCACCGGTGGATATTATAAAATCACATAAATCTACTTTATTTCCCTCTGCCGACCGGTGCTCAAAACCGTTGCCTTCTTGTGCATACTCATTAATAGTGAGGAGAGTGGCGAAGGTGCGCAGAGAACATTTTTGCGTTCGAACCGAGTAGGAAGATGGGTTTAACGCCGGTGAAATGGTGCAGAAGTGTGTGTCTTCTCCTATAGGGGTTAGTGCGCGTTTTCGTTCGTACTTACAGCAGTCAAGCACTCCAAATTGGGAGTGAAAGTTCAACACCATTTTATACGAAAATCCCACAGTTCTTACGGGCAGCGAGAGCAATTACATTTTGAGACAAAGACTCTTCCTGGAGCAATTTTTAATTGATGATATTGTAAACATCGCTTGCCGGTTGATAACACTCCAGTTTGTTTTCTCACTCCACCGCTGCCATTGTGGTCCAAGCTGGTTCCGCGATAGCGATCTAAAACACAGGTAGCAGCTACCAAGCTTACCCTTAACCCGTTGGGGGGGGGGGGGGGGATACGGCCGTGTTCCATTAACGGGGGGCACGGGTTCTAAATCAAATCGTATAGCATGTGTGTATTTGTGCCCTTCTCCGTTTTCTGGGAGGTTTCTCGCAACGGTTCGATCTGTCTCCGCGTGTCTGGCGAGTTGTACGTCCGGAGAACCGATCTGCCCCGATCTGCTCCGTCCGGCCGTTAGCGAGAAAGTAAAGGCTCCTTGTGGCGCTTCGGATGGGTTTTCGTAGTGTGACTGTAATGCTGCCGTTTCTATTAAGTGCCCATTACGCTGAGCCATTTATTGCGCTGCGCTGCGCGTCGCAAGAACAATAGCGAAACCTGGGCGAATATAACTCACACAGCAACCTCCTCCCGAATCGCGAAGGGCATTATGCACACGACGCGGCACACGGCGTGGTACGGCGTGTCGCGGTCGTGGGGAATGCAATAAATAATGCTGCTTATATAACACGACCGGTGCCGTGTGCCACCGTGTGTGTGTGTGTGTGTTGGCGTGGACGGGCACGCAAACGCTCGCTGGTGTGGTCCAGCCGGAATTCGGCTCGTAACTTCAGTTCGAAGCGATCCGATCGACGTCGACGGATCGTTATGGATGTCGCGTTAGATCTGTGCGAACTGTGCCATCGCCTTGTTGCTTCAAGGATGAATGATAGCTGCCGGACGCCTGATCGGGAACGGGCTAATCATAATTTGTCAAGAACCGCTAATCCGCTCGATGCTCGACCGCCTGCAGTCAAGGTGTTTCCACCTCTGTTCGCTCCCCTAATCTGTATCTAATTGCGGGGCTACAGCGGTGCGTTAATGTGCTTTCCGTATGCCGGTTAGTTTTTTTTTAGCAACTCCACACGCAAACACACAAACACGAGTGTCCTTGAGTGAACGGGCAAGTGGCAGCCTCTTGGCTACCAGTCTTCTACCGGGGGGACTGGACAGCCGTCTACAGGCTTTAAAGTGAAGCACTTGCCGCGTTTTGAACAAAAAAAAAAACGATATTTTTCCCCACAAAACAGCCACGGCTTTACGAGTTCCGAAAACGCGGACATTCGCGGGGTGAGATCAAATCATCCCGCGCACGCTCGCTCGCGGAACTTCATCGGGCCGGACGTGCGCCGAGGCAGGTGTGTCCAGGCAGAAGAACCTGTCCAATAATTGCTCTTCCCCATACCGTTACAGAGTGCGCGCGCGCGTAAAGAACACTTAAGTGGTCCTAATAAATTTCTCAGTTTGCCGAAAAGCGCACGAATCACGCGCACCGGTGGAACGTGCGCAAAATCTGGCTCCGCCAGGAGCCAGTCAGCGGGGAAAAAGAAAAAGAAAACACACGCTAGAGAGCACGGCGCGGTTTTTCGGTGATTGAAGTGCGTTCGAGCGTGGCGGCACGAAATTGTTCGTCCGAGCGTCGATTTTATTGTTTTACGGCCGTGTTCCATTAACGAGGGGGGGGCCACGGGTTCTAAATCAAATCGTACCGCATGTGTGTGTATTTTTGTGCCCTTCTCCGTTTTCTGGGAGGTTTCTCGCAACGGTTCGATCTGTCTCCGCGTGTCTGGCGAGTTGTACGTCCGGAGAACCGATCTGCCCCGATCTGCTCCGTCCGGCCGTTAGCGAGAAAGCAAAGGCTCCTTATGGCGCTTCGGATGGGTTTTCGTAGTGTGACTGTAATGCTGCCGTTTCTATTAAGTGCCCATTACGCTGAGCCATTTATTGCGCTGCTCCGCGCGTCGCAAGAACAATAGCGAAACCTGGGCGAATATAACTCACACAGCAACCTCCTCCCGAATCGCGAAGGGCATTATGCACACGACGCGGCACACGGCGTGGTACGGCGTGTCGCGGTCGCGGGGAATGCAATAAATAATGCTGCTTATATAACACGACCGGTGCCGTGTGCCACCGTGTGTGTGTGTGTGTGTTGGCGTGGACGGGCACGCAAACGCTCGCTGGTGTGGTCCAGCCGGAATTCGGCTCGTAACTTCAGTTCGAAGCGATCCGATCGACGTCGACGGATCGTTATGGATGTCGCGTTAGATCTGTGTGGGGGGGGGGGGGGGAGGAAAGAAACAAACAAGCGATGACATAATCCGCACGTCCCAAAGCGTCCCTGTTTAATGTCCAATTTCCATCGAGTGTGCGCGTCCCGTTTCCCGGAAAACAACCCGAAATTCGTTGACCTCATTAAAGCGACGACTTTTGGGGAAGCTGTTGAAGTTGCTGCTCCGGCACACTCGGCCAGCTACTGTGTGTATCTCTCCACACGCTCCGTGTCTATCGCGAGTCTCTTCACTAGCAACAGCAGCAGCTTCACTTCAAGTTTCCGTCAAAGGGGCAATGCCGCCGAGAAACTCCGGCAGTTGGCGGCAAAAACGGTGCGCAAGTGCAACTCCACACGCAAACACACAAACACGAGTGTCCTTGAGTGAACGGGCAAGTGGCAGCCTCTTGGCTACCAGTCTTCTAGGTGCAAGTACTTCGGTGGTTTGTTTATGTAACGAAAACAATGCATCTGCAGCGCGTTTGAATGGCGCTATGCAATGAGTGCGAGGCAGCTTCGATTCGTAGAGGGATGGCTAGACTTCTGGAGAAAAAAAAACCGCATGTTACGCACACACTAACCAGGCCCTGTTCGGGGAGGACGGAGCAACAAGTTTTACTTAAATTAAATTAATTTAAAACGGCTTCTTAGCATTGACGAAATTTACATGTAAGTGAGCGGAATATCAAACACATACTAGCTTTTAATTTCACATTTGTGCACTCAACCACACAGACCGTGAACATGATGCGACATGATGCGAAGTGCAGGGTTTGGGCGTTTTTTTAAGCAACTTCCGCCTGGTGCTTGGTGCTCTAGGAAGCCCTCGAATGGGAGGGAAAACGAAAGAAAACATCGATTTGTGTGTCCCACAGTGCGTTGTTTTGTACATAATACATACACACACAGACAGTTGTTTGTCTCTTTGACTTGTTTTATCTGTTATCGACTCTTAATTGGCCGTCCTTACTCAAGTTCCTTCTGCAGAAGCACGTCAAACACAACACAAATGGAAATATTTACACAACTAAAAGCATTAAAACATAAAACTAAGGCGAAACTAAAGCGAACAGATGTTGGTACGGGAAAACGAGAATCCGATCGTTAATACAAAGAAACGAACAGAAAACGGTACACCACCACCACCACGTGTCCATATCTTACCGGCACTCGTGCGCGCTTTCGTCCGCTGCGGCTTCATGTGCGCGTTTTTTTTAAGCAACTTCCGCCTGGTGCTTGGTGCTCTAGGAAGCCCTCGAATGGGAGGGAAAACGAAAGAAAACATCGATTTGTGTGTCCCACAGTGCGTTGTTTTGTACATAATACATACACACACAGACAGTTGTTTGTCTCTTTGACTTGTTTTATCTGTTATCGACTCCTAATTGGCCGTCCTTACTCAAGTTCCTTCTGCAGAAGCACGTCAAACACAACACAAATGAAAGTATTTACAAAACTAAAAGCATTAAAACATAAAACTAAGGCGAAACTAAAGCGAACAGATGTTGGTACGGGAAAACGAGAATCCGATCGTGAATACAAAGAAACGAACAGAAAACGGTACACCACCACCACCACGTGTCCATATCTTACCGGCACTCGTGCGCGCTTTCGTCAGAGAGCCCTGTGCGCTTTGTTTGCGAACCGAGCGGACCGATGTAAGTTTCATTTTATTTAATTGTGGCAATTTTTTATTACAACAGGGGGGGGCGAAAAAAGCAAAAAAATGTGTCCAGCCATCCCGGGAGTCGGCCGGGCGGTCTCCTCCCACGCGACCCAACCCCCTGGCTGCAGTTTTCTCCATTGTTATTGCCTCCACAACGGGAAGCGTGTGCAGTAGCACAGCATAAGGGTTGCATCTTTTCTCTTTTTTTTTTGCATTTCCACGAGGCCACCACGATGCGCAATTTGAATAATCATCGATCGACTGTCGGGGGCCCGAGTCTCGAGAACAATATCTGTTTTGCATCGCGCTGGCACCGATGCACTCGCGTCTCCCACCGGACGGCGGTTAATCGATTTTCCCATCGTGGCAGGGGGAACGCTTGGGAAAGCTTCGAACTGTCGCTGGAATGCAACTCGGGTGGCAAACGGGGCCAACCGTTTCGTTAATTATTTTGAGTTTTATTCCCACTTCGGGACAGGGAAGCGCAACCCGAAAAAGGGCACACAATCTGCATTCGGGATCGGAAGCAAAGAAAACTCGTCCGTCTATGTGTGGCGGACAGATATCTGCTGCCGCAAACAAATCACCGATCCACCTCGGTATGATCCCTGACCGAAATCGCTCCACCCGATCGCAAACGGTGGGCAAAACGTGACGAGATTGTGCCCGCGCGTCCCGAACCTTTGGATGTCTTGACTTCCCTGCCTCCGGAGGTGCAAGCTGCACCGGAGCCTTCGATAATAATAAATAATAAATAATTATCATAATAATAATAATAATATTATGATCCGGTACGCTCGGCTCGGGTGCTGGGCGGCGAGTACGCCGTGCCGTGCAGTTTGCCCGGAGTTGTACCGAGGTGATCGTTGACGACCGGAAGGGATTCGAGCAAGATTGCTCCCCCTGTATCACAATGCCCGGAGGAATCCGTGTACGATGCCGTACGCAGAGAGAGAGAGAGAGAGTACCGACCCGGAGTGGTCAGTAGGAGCTTCTCCGGTGTGGCGAGTGTCCATTTGAATATCATAATACACCGAGCGGTTGGATGATCGATCGGTCGCTGGAGCCATTCCGGATGGTTCAATGATCGTGATAATCGGATTAATAGTGTTCCCCTATAGCTAGCACGGCCGGGACAGGTGTAATAGAAGAAAACCCGTGGAGCTCAGTGAAGTGATCCTCCTACAATGGGGTTAGGAATAGATCGATCATTTTTGGAACACGGCTCACGGTGGTTATGGTACAAGATTATACTACTTGTTGTACTGGCAGAAGTGATCCCTAAAACGCTTCCTTCGCGAAGACATTACCGTGATGCCGCAGGAAGATCAATGTCCTCATTCCAGAGATTACCTGTACACGCTGCCAACTCCTTCCCCGTGCCGTGGCTCGGGGTTATCTTTCAATTAAATATAATTCGAACCTTATTAAAACATTGCACTACCAAACAAAGCCCGCCAGATCCGTCCGTCGATCGCGTCCGCCGTAAATCACTCAACCCACTCGCACTCACCGTTTGAAGTCCGAAGTCCGTGGCCGTAAGAACCAACCAAACGGAATGGTAGCAGCAACGGCAGCAGGTCAGTAGAGAGAGAGAGAGAGAGAGAGAGAGAGAGAGAAACAACCCCATCCGATCGGTCCGAGAGATGCAGCCCGGTGTAACCCATACATCACCGCATCCCGCTACAGAAAGCTGCCCCGGGGGGAATATTTCGGTTGTTCGCGATTCTCCGCGACGGGACGGCCGCTCCACGGGCTTTGTCACTAAAGGACGAGGAGTGCCACCGGTGCCCGACGGCGGTGGCATACTTGGGCATGCACAATCGAGGGGCCCATAAACCTGCCAACAAAGCTGACAGATATTTGCCGCCGTTGCTGGCGGTGGCGCTGGTGGATGCTGTCGTAAAATTTTACCACCAGCACCAGCACCGACACCGCCTAGCGCAAATCAAACGAATCGAGAGGAAAAGTTGGGCGCGCAGAAAGCCGCCAGTCGGGATTCGCCCGGCTGCGACAGGGAAAGTAGGGAATAAAAATTTATGTTCAATAATAATAAATGATTATGATTATTAGCGACCGCAAGTGCACGCAAGTGTGTACCACCTTGCGCTGGCGGGGCTGCGTTGGAAAGGTGGACCAAAGGTTCGGGACGTTTGTTTCCCACTCGCACACCGAAGATGTGCCGCCGGGAGCTGAACATTCAGCCCGTCTCCCGATTGATCGGTTGGGAAAGGGTAATAAATTCCGACACCGGCATTCCGCGCCGCTAGGAACTGAGCTGGACGTGGCCCACGGACGTCTTGGAGCGGACGACTTGTCAAAATAGAGCGATTGAAACTTATCTCAACTGCAATGCTGATCGGAAATGTTCTTCGGGCTTTGCTTTCGAAAACGGCGAAATATCTCTTACCCGATGCGAAGATGATCGAACGCTGATAGAGAGAGAGAGAGAGAGAATGTCAAAATGACCGATTTATGGGCAAATTTATAACACGATCGATAGATCCAGTACTGGATCATGCCCCAAACTCATAGCTCCAACAAAATAATCTTCACAAAACACATCGCCCCGAATTCCGAGTGACTTCATTCGCGAGCTCTCGGTACACGCCACGGCATTCAGTGGTGTATGTGGTGCATCGAGTGGAGAGTATAATTTTTCGTCATAACAGTACCCTTAATAGGTGGAATTATGAAAAATGCTGAGGACAGTGGCCCGTGGAAGTGCGGCCGGCAGACTTGCGGTGATACGTGCGACGTCGTCATGCGGGATGCTGTTGGAGAGAGATAAAGGGAGAACAATATAAATTAGAGAGAATGTACTGCTGACTTCGCGATGTTCTAAGAACACTATTTAAGATTGTATTACATGTGTAAAACGTATATCTTTTGGAGAATTATTTCAATCATTTCAATAGAATGCGTGGTGGAAACGTGGTATTATACAGCTTTGTAATAAGTCAAAGAACTATTCTGACAATTTCGAGGAAGAATGAAGCCAAGTAATAACTATTAACACTTACGGTCAAATGGACCGAATAATCCTTTGGTGGAAATCATGGTGTCAATTGACACCTAGAAGGCTATTTTTGGCAATTGTTGACCGATTGGGCTGAAATTTTCATCAGTTGTGCGCAAACTATTCTAGTTTTATAATCCGTTGAGTTTGTGACCCTACTTCCCTCCGTTTGCTCCCCAGCTCCCCTCAAGTAAAAATCCGCCGACGTCAAAATTTTAAAAACCTTTAACGCATAGTTAAAAATTTTGAAACCCGAATTCCATGAAACGGCATACAGGAGCAGTTGTCAAACATAACCTTCTAGTTGTCAATTGACACCACGATTTGCTCGAAACCACGTTTGCACCACGTTTTCGAGTTATCGAAGCTCGAAGCTATGGAAAAGTGTCAATTGACACCAGATTTGTCCGTTAGTGTTAACTTTGCCAGTCGAATTTTAGTGCAACAAATGTGATCGTTAGCTACTGAGACAAGCCCTTGTTCTTTGGTTTCAACGTTCAAATCCAATAATGATATCTTTAATATTAGTATCTTATAGTGATTCAAAGAATTAATGATACTCGCCCTTACTGAAAAAATGTATAGCATTTAGTGTTTTATTTTAAATTTATCATTTTGCTCATGTGTACAAGCATGCAATTTGGAATAGATTTAGCACAACTTGATGAATATAATTTTTGGAATGAATGAATGTATTGTTGGACAGTGTGTGTTGCTGTGGATTGTCTAGGTTGAGAGAATTTCGAGACATGTTCTATTCGTAGGCAACTCTTTTAGGCAACTGCAAGCCATTTTTTAGCTGATTTTATTATAGCATTACATTGCATGATGTCAAAATGACCGATTTATGGGCAAATTTATAACACGATCGATAGATCCAGTACTGGATCATGCCCCAAACTCATAGCTCCAACAAAATAATCTTCACAAAACACATCGCCCCGAATTCCGAGTGACTTCATTCGCGAGCTCTCGGTATACCCGCCGCCGTACGCCGCCTGGCCCGTGCCGTCGAACAGCCCGCCGCTCGCGCCGGAACTGTGGCCGACCGTCGAGCCGCCGGCGTTGGCCTGGCCGCCGTGCACGCCGCCGAGCCCACTTCCGGTCGGCTGGCCGCCATTGCTACCGTTGCCGCCGCCGCCGCCGCCTCCCACCACCCCACTGCTGCCCGTACCTTCACGCTGCTTTGGTTGGTTCTGGCCGCCGCCACCGCCGCCGCTGCCGCTCGAACCGTTGCCCCCGGTGAGGCAGGGTTTCACGTCGAGCCCGCAGCTGTCCGTCGCCGGGCCGGTACCGGCACCGCCGCCGCCCACGCCGCCACCCACCCCGCCCACCACCGCGTTGCTCGAGCCGACCTGGGCCTGGTGCATAAACGCGTTGATCGTCGCCTGGTACTCGGCCGGGGCCGTCTGCACCGAGTCCGGCGTCGAGTCCTTGGGCGGGGTCGGCGGGAAGGAGAAGAGGTGCTGGCCGGTCTGGCCCGTCTGCACCTGGCTCAGCTTGTCCTGCGGGTCCTGCGGGCAGGCGAACGGGCTGCCCCACGCGCTGCTCGACGCGATCGGCTTCGGCGGATCGCTCAGCCAGGACAGTGGCCCGTGGAAGTGCGGCCGGCAGACTTGCGGTGATACGTGCGACGTCGTCATGCGGGATGCTGTTGGAGAGAGGATTTCACATTTGTGCACTCAACCACACAGACCGTGAACATGATGCGACATGATGCGAAGTGCAGGGTTTGGGCGTTTTTTTTAAGCAACTTCCGCCTGGTGCTTGGTGCTCTAGGAAGCCCTCGAATGGGAGGGAAAACGAAAGAAAACATCGATTTGTGTGTCCCACAGTGCGTTGTTTTGTACATAATACATACACACACAGACAGTTGTTTGTCTCTTTGACTTGTTTTATCTGTTATCGACTCCTAATTGGCCGTCCTTACTCAAGTTCCTTCTGCAGAAGCACGTCAAACACAACACAAATGGAAATATTTACACAACTAAAAGCATTAAAACATAAAACTAAGGCGAAACTAAAGCGAACAGATGTTGGTACGGGAAAACGAGAATCCTTCCGAGGCTCCCGTGTGTTCAATATTATTTCAACAACTACTCGCAGCAGTGGAGCAGGAGTCAAGAATTACTCTCCCAACTGCGATAAGCGCCAACAGCGCCACCCAGAAGCCGCGCTCGGATCATTACAGGCATGATCGCTCCTTCTGTCACATTGCGCAGGATTCGGTACAGGCTGAGCATCTTGGGACAATAAAACTGAGCAGCAACCAGACCAACAACAACAACAAAAAAGACCCACCTTCAAACCTCCCGCCGACCTGCCACGGTGGCTCCATTCATGCTTCCTTTCCCACCGGGCGCAGGATGTACCGGAGCTGGCAAAAACATTGTTAACCACCGCGTTCCGCGAGCGCGTCTTGTGGTGGGACCCACCCGCGGCCGAACTGCAACTGTCAGGCTGTGTAAATTCGATTCCACCCTGCCGATGGTCCAGCGCTACCTACAAACGAACGGTGTGGGAAACTCCTCAGTGCCGCTCGAAGCGGGGATCCTGGTTTTGGGCCTGGATGTCACCGTACACCATTCAATTCAATTGATCTTGGTTCCTGGCTGTTTTTGTTCCTTTCGCGAATGCGTAGTTGATCGGCAGGCGATTTAAGCATCCGGTTTGACGAGAACGCTGGCACAGGACGCGGCGGTGCGCAATCCACGGATCGCGTAAGGACGCACGGCGTTCAATCAGTGGGTTGCCAATGCCCGGGAGCATTGTTCGCCCGGACGGGACTGAAGTTTAACGATATGTCTCGTTTGTTTCGTGTGCTCCAATCGCGCGCCGATGAGGCCTGCTTCCAGGAGCTTCGGTTCACCTGCAGCTGGATGATCGCTGCTTACGTTTTCTTTTCTTTTCTTTTTGTTGTTGACCCTGTTATCCCTACCCACAATGCCTCCACAATGCGGGTGCGCCGTCAGTAAAAGCGCCGTGCCAGCGCACCGACGACGGTGAAAAAGTTCGAATTTAAAACAAAAACGATGGTCCACCCGAAATAAAGGATCTAAAGGAGAAGAGGTACAGTGAAGAATAAAAAAAAACACCACACAACCCGCAGCTGAATGGGTCTTGAGCGTTTTTTTTGTTCCTCTCTCTCTCTCCCTCACTCTGCTCGCACTCGCGTACGAACAATATAATTGAAGCATTAAAAACGTGTAATTGACCACGATTAGAATGCACCCGGAGATCCCTGACCGAAATCGCTCCACCCGATCGCAAACGGTGGGCAAAACGTGACGAGATTGTGCCCGCGCGTCCCGAACCTTGGATGACTTCCCTGCCTCCGGAGGTGCAAGCTGCACCGGAGCCTTCGATAATAATAAATAATAAATAATTATCATAATAATAATAATAATATTATGATCCGGTACGCTCGGCTCGGGTGCTGGGCGGCGAGTACGCCGTGCCGTGCAGTTTGCCCGGAGTTGTACCGAGGTGATCGTTGACGACCGGAAGGGATTCGAGCAAGATTGCTCCCCCTGTATCACAATGCCCGGAGGAATCCGTGTACGATGCCGTACGCGGGATCCGTCAAGACAAGTCAAGTTAACTCCTTGTCAGGGTGATTTTGGACT
>KZ070208.1:28684-38854 GCA_002091845.1 Anopheles cracens
CTCGATCGACACAATCTGTTTAGCATTCCGTGAAATCGCACACACAAAAAAAAAGCTGGTAGAATACAAATCGGACGTGTGTTTTAAATATTCCACCGTTACGCCCCCAGCACGGTCGCTCCCAGCACAACACAATGCTATCGATCGGTGCACGAACCGCTCCCACAGCTCCACACCGCCCAAGGCTCAAGTTCATCGCAAGGGGTGGGGTATTGAAAGGGGGCACGAGCACGCGCGGCGTGCTCCACGCAACGTGAATGAATGGTTGTTTGTTTGTTTTAGTTAAAATTTTATACCCATCTATGATGAAAGAAAAAACTAAAAACCAACCCCGTCCCAGGCCAGGCCAGGATCTGACGCGCTGGCAGCGCTTAACATATTCCAATCCACTCGAACGTCGCGTGCGAAAGCTTGGTGGGCGCGTGGTGTGACACACTGCACAAACACACACACACAGTACCAAACCGAGCCCCAGGGAAGGTGAAAAATGTTGCTCAACACCGGGAGTAAGATTAATAATAATGACTACCACGGGTACGGAACGAAACGTACGTAAGCGCAATGGAACCCGCCAAGTTACGCCGAGGAGAACGCCGCACAAAACTAGGCCAAACTTGACGGAAAGCCAAGCCCAGAACCCTCCAAGAGTGTGTGTGTGTGTGCGTGTGTAAAATGCGTCCCGTAGTCAAATCGAAACTGATATACATTATTTAATTTAATTTATGATAATAGGAAACGCCGTCCTGCCGGACGCGCATCGAAATCAAAACAAAAGGCGTACCGCGCAAACCAACACAAGTACGCGCGAGAAGGTGTGTGCGTGCGTGTCCCTGGCGTTCCCTTCGCACACCAGGGTACCGGGGTGGCAGCGATTATTACAATTAGTACCGGACAAGAGGTCAGTCGGAAGCTCGCGCGGCAACACCGTGTGGCCGTGCGTTGTGGTGAGCGTGTATTTGTGGGGTAATTATCGCACACCACCCGCGAAGGATCACGAAACGGAGCTACGGGCAAAGCCGAAAGCCACCGGAGCGTGTTACGTGTTGTCGATTGTTGCTGGGGCTGTGGAGCGAGCGAAGGATTCGAGACGAAACGAACCGCGAAGGAAAAGCGGTGTCACGCGCACCGAGCGCCGCATGGAAATTCGGAATCCCCCCCGGCATGTGAGGGTGTATGAGTTTAACTCACACCTACATTGTTGTTCACGCCGGTTCACTTTGCGCCGGTGTACCGCAAAGTATCAATTTGTAATAGGTTATGTTTTACTCCGGGTTCCAATGGCGCTGGCAATGGGTATCCATTTGTTTCCGACCCGAAACCAGACGTCCAGAAAATGGCGTCCCACCGTTTTTTTTTTGCCCTCCTTTTTTCGGATTGCTTTTTTCACATCAAAACGAAACGAACACAAATGAGGTGATAGTGGGAGCCGTTTTATCGATTCATGGTGGCACCGGTCACTTCCCATCCCAACTGGACTTCCAGTTTATGTGTGTGTGTGTCTGCGTTATTACCAAAATATGCTGATGAAATTGTCCCACCCCGACCGACCTCCAGAACACTATCTTCAAACATGCGATATACACGTTGGTTTTGTCTCTGTACAGGAATGCTTTTTCCCACACCCACCAACAAAGGCACACACACACACAGTCCCGGATGTCTCATTGGTGCGTTTTCCCGCTCCGGAATGGAAGGATATTTAACGCATTTTCAAGATAGCTGTCGCACGGTTTTGGGCTAACAAATTCGGATCGGAAGGAACAATGTACGCAGCTCGTTAGACACGAGCGTTACGTTACGATAGGGTAGGCAACAAAACCGGCGGTGGAACGAATGTTGAATCGCGTTGAATCGGAATAAATTACGTCACGAAATCCTCGTCAATAGATGCCTGCTTTTTGGTGGGACACTTCTGACACACATTGGGCTTTGCGTCGATCGTGATCGTTGAAGATTCGCTCTAACCTTTTAGAATAGCTCCATTTGGAAAACACGGCCGAAAGTGTTAAAAACCAACTCCACGAGGGTGGTATCACTGGCTCCGATCTGCGTGTCATCGCGACGCCATTTCGCGCGATGCGTCCGTTCCGGCACCCTTTTTTGGGACGGCAGTGAGACTCACGGTGAGAAATGGTCCCGAACTTAACGCGTAAACTTCAAAGCGTAACTGTAGTGTTCACTTCTCCGTAGCGTCCAGCGAATTGGCTCTCAGCCTCCTCCATCCCGGGACGCAGGAATGGACGAAGGAAGTTTTTTGGGGATGGAATTCATAAATTTCAATCCCAATCACACTCGCCTCGCCTCGCCGGAGCCGTGCGAATTGTAATCATGTCAAAATTCGTACGGCCTCCCAACCACGAGCTTTTTCGACGGGGCAAGAGTGGTGAAGTATTCGCGAACGTGTCTCATGAAAATTCTTCCCCGTCCCGCACGGAAGTGACGGGAAGAAATAGGAAACCCACAAGCTCGGTTTGTCTCCTTCGTTAGCACGGATGATAAATGGACTTGGCGAGCGACTGTTTGTTTTATTCGTCAGAAGCCAGCCGTCTTCGTTTTTTTTTGTTTGCAAGCGCATCCTGTCCCATCCGATCACATTGTGCGATGATCATGCACGGGAGGATGGGTGGTTGGGTGGTCACCACCACCGATCGGCGTCACCCAACGCGCCGGCCCGATATCGATCATAAGCTTGATGATCATCTGGCACACAAGAAAAAACGCGCAACAGCTAGGTACCTCCTTTCACGGTCCACCCTTGCTGATCCGAGCACCGACGATCGGGATCTGCCGGTGGGAGGGAGGCGCAAAAAAAGCGCAGCCCACTCCGCGCTATCAACCGGAGCTGTCTCGTTAACAATAAACCCTATCTCTTACACATGTATTATGTGCGATGAGATCGATTCCGATCGCCGGGAGTGATCAGGCGATGGTATGTCGTTTTTCTTCGCCATTCTCTGTCTGTGTGTGTGTGTGTGTTTGCCCCCCCCCCCCTTGCAGCACACCGCGCTCCGGGAGAAATCGGGCATCATAAATTTTGATGCATAATTCCTCGCTTGCGATGCAGCTGAACGATTTGAATTGAATTAGAGTGGCGGTGCTCGCGCTGTTTTGGTGCTGTTGGCAAACAGTTTCGCACCATCGGACAAGGTGTTGGGGGATCGTTTGTCGCTTTGGGTGGTTTCATATCACAGCAGTTTGTGGACGTTTGGAATTTCAAGTCTTGAAGTGATCCTGCCTAAATTAAACTAAAATTAATCAACGTTAATCGCTCAATCCGAATCAGCTCGCAGCTGTCAAAAACGTTTCCGAGCTCCAAACTTCTAACACTAACGGAGAACGGTAGATAATTAGGAGAACAAAAGACGACAAGAAAGTTGCTCCACACCAAACACTCTTTACCAACAAAATTAGTACCGGATATAGGGCGAGAGAAAAAAAAACCCCGATCAAATAATGACTGTAAACTATTCTTAAAGCCTTCTACTCAACCGAACGAACGAGGTGAGCAAACGAAGATCGCATAATAATTGACGACAGCCTGTACGATTGGGTTAGGCATTAACCGCAACCGCGAAGCAGTTCGGTTCCGTAATGCCGAGCGTCGCAACATCAGCGATCTCCTACACCTTCTGCCGTCTTTGGAGCGCGGGGTACGATACGTCCCCGATCGATACGCCCGATATGCGCGATCCCTGGCGTGTAGCCTGCTGCCGAGGCTGCACGGTGTCAGATTAATCGTCTCTCCGAGCATCTGCCGAGTCTACTCACTCACTCCAGGCAGGGAGGCACGCGGGTAAACCGAGGATCCTACCGCGATCCTACCCGGGGAGGTGTGAACTCCCCAAACCACGCGCTCCACGAGCACACAAATTACATGCCTTCGCGTTGGAAGCCAAGCGCGTTGGTAAGTCAATTATTTAATGATACTTAACCACGCGCTCCGATCGGTGGGCCAAGCGGAGTGGGCATTCGGCGTGAGCCGGATCCGGATGGAACCGTTGAAGGAACTGGATCACGCCGCGGTGGTTTGCGGTTAGCCAAATTAGCGTCGAATTGAATCGAATGCTCGAATGAATGAATTTCCATCCGCGCTCATTGACAACCGGGTGCATTCTAATCGTGGTCAATTACACGTTTTTAATGCTTCAATTATATTGTTCGTACGCGAGTGCGAGCAGAGTGAGGGAGAGAGAGAGAGGAACAAAAAAAACGCTCAAGACCCATTCAGCTGCGGGTTGTGTGGTGTTTTTTTTTATTCTTCACTGTACCTCTTCTCCTTTAGATCCTTTATTTCGGGTGGACCATCGTTTTTGTTTTAAATTCGAACTTTTTCACCGTCGTCGGTGCGCTGGCACGGCGCTTTTACTGACGGCGCACCCGCATTGTGGAGGCATTGTGGGTAGGGATAACAGGGTCAACAACAAAAAGAAAAGAAAAGAAAACGTAAGCAGCGATCATCCAGCTGCAGGTGAACCGAAGCTCCTGGAAGCAGGCCTCATCGGCGCGCGATTGGAGCACACGAAACAAACGAGACATATCGTTAAACTTCAGTCCCGTCCGGGCGAACAATGCTCCCGGGCATTGGCAACCCACTGATTGAACGCCGTGCGTCCTTACGCGATCCGTGGATTGCGCACCGCCGCGTCCTGTGCCAGCGTTCTCGTCAAACCGGATGCTTAAATCGCCTGCCGATCAACTACGCATTCGCGAAAGGAACAAAAACAGCCAGGAACCAAGATCAATTGAATTGAATGGTGTACGGTGACATCCAGGCCCAAAACCAGGATCCCCGCTTCGAGCGGCACTGAGGAGTTTCCCACACCGTTCGTTTGTAGGTAGCGCTGGACCATCGGCAGGGTGGAATCGAATTTACACAGCCTGACAGTTGCAGTTCGGCCGCGGGTGGGTCCCACCACAAGACGCGCTCGCGGAACGCGGTGGTTAACAATGTTTTTGCCAGCTCCGGTACATCCTGCGCCCGGTGGGAAAGGAAGCATGAATGGAGCCACCGTGGCAGGTCGGCGGGAGGTTTGAAGGTGGGTCTTTTTTGTTGTTGTTGTTGGTCTGGTTGCTGCTCAGTTTTATTGTCCCAAGATGCTCAGCCTGTACCGAATCCTGCGCAATGTGACAGAAGGAGCGATCATGCCTGTAATGATCCGAGCGCGGCTTCTGGGTGGCGCTGTTGGCGCTTATCGCAGTTGGGAGAGTAATTCTTGACTCCTGCTCCACTGCTGCGAGTAGTTGTTGAAATAATATTGAACACACGGGAGCCTCGGAATAATCGATGTTTTCTTTCGTTTTCCCTCCCATTCGAGGGCTTCCTAGAGCACCAAGCACCAGGCGGAAGTTGCTTAAAAAAAACGCCCAAACCCTGCACTTCGCATCATGTCGCATCATGTTCACGGTCTGTGTGGTTGAGTGCACAAATGTGAAATTCTCTCTCCAACAGCATCCCGCATGACGACGTCGCACGTATCACCGCAAGTCTGCCGGCCGCACTTCCACGGGCCACTGTCCTGGCTGAGCGATCCGCCGAAGCCGATCGCGTCGAGCAGCGCGTGGGGCAGCCCGTTCGCCTGCCCGCAGGACCCGCAGGACAAGCTGAGCCAGGTGCAGACGGGCCAGACCGGCCAGCACCTCTTCTCCTTCCCGCCGACCCCGCCCAAGGACTCGACGCCGGACTCGGTGCAGACGGCCCCGGCCGAGTACCAGGCGACGATCAACGCGTTTATGCACCAGGCCCAGGTCGGCTCGAGCAACGCGGTGGTGGGCGGGGTGGGTGGCGGCGTGGGCGGCGGCGGTGCCGGTACCGGCCCGGCGACGGACAGCTGCGGGCTCGACGTGAAACCCTGCCTCACCGGGGGCAACGGTTCGAGCGGCAGCGGCGGCGGTGGCGGCGGCCAGAACCAACCAAAGCAGCGTGAAGGTACGGGCAGCAGTGGGGTGGTGGGAGGCGGCGGCGGCGGCGGCAACGGTAGCAATGGCGGCCAGCCGACCGGAAGTGGGCTCGGCGGCGTGCACGGCGGCCAGGCCAACGCCGGCGGCTCGACGGTCGGCCACAGTTCCGGCGCGAGCGGCGGGCTGTTCGACGGCACGGGCCAGGCGGCGTACGGCGGCGGGTACGACACGAGTGGGTACGGTGCGTACCACCACCAGCACGCCGGTGCTTCGAGCTTCGATAACTCGAAAACGTGGTGCAAACGTGGTTTCGAGCAAATCGTGGTGTCAATTGACAACTAGAAGGTTATGTTTGACAACTGCTCCTGTATGCCGTTTCATGGAATTCGGGTTTCAAAATTTTTAACTATGCGTTAAAGGTTTTTAAAATTTTGACGTCGGCGGATTTTTACTTGAGGGGAGCTGGGGAGCAAACGGAGGGAAGTAGGGTCACAAACTCAACGGATTATAAAACTAGAATAGTTTGCGCACAACTGATGAAAATTTCAGCCCAATCGGTCAACAATTGCCAAAAATAGCCTTCTAGGTGTCAATTGACACCATGATTTCCACCAAAGGATTATTCGGTCCATTTGACCGTAAGTGTTAATAGTTATTACTTGGCTTCATTCTTCCTCGAAATTGTCAGAATAGTTCTTTGACTTATTACAAAGCTGTATAATACCACGTTTCCACCACGCATTCTATTGAAATGATTGAAATAATTCTCCAAAAGATATACGTTTTACACATGTAATACAATCTTAAATAGTGTTCTTAGAACATCGCGAAGTCAGCAGTACATTCTCTCTAATTTATATTGTTCTCCCTTTATCTCTCTCCAACAGCATCCCGCATGACGACGTCGCACGTATCACCGCAAGTCTGCCGGCCGCACTTCCACGGGCCACTGTCCACAGCATTTTTCATAATTCCACCTATTAAGGGTACTGTTATGACGAAAAATTATACTCTCCACTCGATGCACCACATACACCACTGAATGCCGTGGCGTGTACCGAGAGCTCGCGAATGAAGTCACTCGGAATTCGGGGCGATGTGTTTTGTGAAGATTATTTTGTTGGAGCTATGAGTTTGGGGCATGATCCAGTACTGGATCTATCGATCGTGTTATAAATTTGCCCATAAATCGGTCATTTTGACATCCTCTCTCTCTCTCTCTCTATCAGCGTTCGATCATCTTCGCATCGGGTAAGAGATATTTCGCCGTTTTCGAAAGCAAAGCCCGAAGAACATTTCCGATCAGCATTGCAGTTGAGATAAGTTTCAATCGCTCTATTTTGACAAGTCGTCCGCTCCAAGACGTCCGTGGGCCACGTCCAGCTCAGTTCCTAGCGGCGCGGAATGCCGGTGTCGGAATTTATTACCCTTTCCCAACCGATCAATCGGGAGACGGGCTGAATGTTCAGCTCCCGGCGGCACATCTTCGGTGTGCGAGTGGGAAACAAACGTCCCGAACCTTTGGTCCACCTTTCCAACGCAGCCCCGCCAGCGCAAGGTGGTACACACTTGCGTGCACTTGCGGTCGCTAATAATCATAATCATTTATTATTATTGAACATAAATTTTTATTCCCTACTTTCCCTGTCGCAGCCGGGCGAATCCCGACTGGCGGCTTTCTGCGCGCCCAACTTTTCCTCTCGATTCGTTTGATTTGCGCTAGGCGGTGTCGGTGCTGGTGCTGGTGGTAAAATTTTACGACAGCATCCACCAGCGCCACCGCCAGCAACGGCGGCAAATATCTGTCAGCTTTGTTGGCAGGTTTATGGGCCCCTCGATTGTGCATGCCCAAGTATGCCACCGCCGTCGGGCACCGGTGGCACTCCTCGTCCTTTAGTGACAAAGCCCGTGGAGCGGCCGTCCCGTCGCGGAGAATCGCGAACAACCGAAATATTCCCCCCGGGGCAGCTTTCTGTAGCGGGATGCGGTGATGTATGGGTTACACCGGGCTGCATCTCTCGGACCGATCGGATGGGGTTGTTTCTCTCTCTCTCTCTCTCTCTCTCTCTCTCTCAACTGACCTGCTGCCGTTGCTGCTACCATTCCGTTTGGTTGGTTCTTACGGCCACGGACTTCGGACTTCAAACGGTGAGTGCGAGTGGGTTGAGTGATTTACGGCGGACGCGATCGACGGACGGATCTGGCGGGCTTTGTTTGGTAGTGCAATGTTTTAATAAGGTTCGAATTATATTTAATTGAAAGATAACCCCGAGCCACGGCACGGGGAAGGAGTTGGCAGCGTGTACAGGTAATCTCTGGAATGAGGACATTGATCTTCCTGCGGCATCACGGTAATGTCTTCGCGAAGGAAGCGTTTTAGGGATCACTTCTGCCAGTACAACAAGTAGTATAATCTTGTACCATAACCACCGTGAGCCGTGTTCCAAAAATGATCGATCTATTCCTAACCCCATTGTAGGAGGATCACTTCACTGAGCTCCACGGGTTTTCTTCTATTACACCTGTCCCGGCCGTGCTAGCTATAGGGGAACACTATTAATCCGATTATCACGATCATTGAACCATCCGGAATGGCTCCAGCGACCGATCGATCATCCAACCGCTCGGTGTATTATGATATTCAAATGGACACTCGCCACACCGGAGAAGCTCCTACTGACCACTCCGGGTCGGTACTCTCTCTCTCTCTCTCTAAAGGTTCGGGACGCGCGGGCACAATCTCGTCACGTTTTGCCCACCGTTTGCGATCGGGTGGAGCGATTTCGGTCAGGGATCATACCGAGGTGGATCGGTGATTTGTTTGCGGCAGCAGATATCTGTCCGCCACACATAGACGGACGAGTTTTCTTTGCATCCGATCCCGAATGCAGATTGTGTGCCCTTTTTCGGGTTGCGCTTCCCTGTCCCGAAGTGGGAATAAAACTCAAAATAATTAACGAAACGGTTGGCCCCGTTTGCCACCCGAGTTGCATTCCAGCGACAGTTCGAAGCTTTCCCAAGCGTTCCCCCTGCCACGATGGGAAAATCGATTAACCGCCGTCCGGTGGGAGACGCGAGTGCATCGGTGCCAGCGCGATGCAAAACAGATATTGTTCTCGAGACTCGGGCCCCCGACAGTCGATCGATGATTATTCAAATTGCGCATCGTGGTGGCCTCGTGGAAATGCAAAAAAAAACTAACCGGCATACGGAAAGCACATTAACGCACCGCTGTAGCCCCGCAATTAGAGAAAAGATGCAACCCTTATGCTGTGCTACTGCACACGCTTCCCGTTGTGGAGGCAATAACAATGGAGAAAACTGCAGCCAGGGGGTTGGGTCGCGTGGGAGGAGACCGCCCGGCCGACTCCCGGGATGGCTGGACACATTTTTTTGCTTTTTTCGCCCCCCCCTGTTGTAATAAAAAATTGCCACAATTAAATAAAATGAAACTTACATCGGTCCGCTCGGTTCGCAAACAAAGCGCACAGGGCTCTCAGACGAAAGCGCGCACGAGTGCCGGTAAGATATGGACACGTGGTGGTGGTGGTGTACCGTTTTCTGTTCGTTTCTTTGTATTCACGATCGGATTCTCGTTTTCCCGTACCAACATCTGTTCGCTTTAGTTTCGCCTTAGTTTTATGTTTTAATGCTTTTAGTTTTGTAAATACTTTCATTTGTGTTGTGTTTGACGTGCTTCTGCAGAAGGAACTTGAGTAAGGACGGCCAATTAGGAGTCGATAACAGATAAAACAAGTCAAAGAGACAAACAACTGTCTGTGTGTGTATGTATTATGTACAAAACAACGCACTGTGGGACACACAAATCGATGTTTTCTTTCGTTTTCCCTCCCATTCGAGGGCTTCCTAGAGCACCAAGCACCAGGCGGAAGTTGCTTAAAAAAAACGCCCAAACCCTGCACTTCGCATCATGTCGCATCATGTTCACGGTCTGTGTGGTTGAGTGCACAAATGTGAAATTAAAAGCTAGTATGTGTTTGATATTCCGCTCACTTACATGTAAATTTCGTCAATGCTAAGAAGCCGTTTTAAATTAATTTAATTTAAGTAAAACTTGTTGCTCCGTCCTCCCCGAACAGGGCCTGGTTAGTGTGTGCGTAACATGCGGTTTTTTTTTCTCCAGAAGTCTAGCCATCCCTCTACGAATCGAAGCTGCCTCGCACTCATTGCATAGCGCCATTCAAACGCGCTGCAGATGCATTGTTTTCGTTACATAAACAAACCACCGAAGTACTTGCACTTCCTCCTGAA
>KZ070208.1:39110-52372 GCA_002091845.1 Anopheles cracens
CAAGGCGATGGCACAGTTCGCACAGATCTAACGCGACATCCATAACGATCCGTCGACGTCGATCGGATCGCTTCGAACTGAAGTTACGAGCCGAATTCCGGCTGGACCACACCAGCGAGCGTTTGCGTGCCCGTCCACGCCAACACACACACACACACACGGTGGCACACGGCACCGGTCGTGTTATATAAGCAGCATTATTTATTGCATTCCCCACGACCGCGACACGCCGTACCACGCCGTGTGCCGCGTCGTGTGCATAATGCCCTTCGCGATTCGGGAGGAGGTTGCTGTGTGAGTTATATTCGCCCAGGTTTCGCTATTGTTCTTGCGACGCGCGGAGCAGCGCAATAAATGGCTCAGCGTAATGGGCACTTAATAGAAACGGCAGCATTACAGTCACACTACGAAAACCCATCCGAAGCGCCACAAGGAGCCTTTACTTTCTCGCTAACGGCCGGACGGAGCAGATCGGGGCAGATCGGTTCTCCGGACGTACAACTCGCCAGACACGCGGAGACAGATCGAACCGTTGCGAGAAACCTCCCAGAAAACGGAGAAGGGCACAAATACACACATGCTATACGATTTGATTTAGAACCCGTGCCCCCCGTTAATGGAACACGGCCGTAAAACAATAAAATCGACGCTCGGACGAACAATTTCGTGCCGCCACGCTCGAACGCACTTCAATCACCGAAAAACCGCGCCGTGCTCTCTAGCGTGTGTTTTCTTTTTCTTTTTCCCCGCTGACTGGCTCCTGGCGGAGCCAGATTTTGCGCACGTTCCACCGGTGCGCGTGATTCGTGCGCTTTTCGGCAAACTGAGAAATTTATTAGGACCACTTAAGTGTTCTTTACGCGCGCGCGCACTCTGTAACGGTATGGGGAAGAGCAATTATTGGACAGGTTCTTCTGCCTGGACACACCTGCCTCGGCGCACGTCCGGCCCGACGAAGTTCCGCGAGCGAGCGTGCGCGGGATGATTTGATCTCACCCCGCGAATGTCCGCGTTTTCGGAACTCGTAAAGCCGTGGCTGTTTTGTGGGGAAAAATATCGTTTTTTCTATTGGTGTTGGTTCGTTGTTCAAAACGCGGCAAGTGCTTAACTTTAAAGCCTGAAGACGGCTGTCCAGTCTCCCCGCTAGAAGACTGGTAGCCAAGAGGCTGCCACTTGCCCGTTCACTCAAGGACACTCGTGTTTGTGTGTTTGCGTGTGGAGTTGCACTTGCGCACCGTTTTTGCCGCCAACTGCCGGAGTTTCTCGGCGG
Organism: Anopheles cracens; assembly: GCA_002091845.1. Taxonomy (NCBI): domain Eukaryota; kingdom Metazoa; phylum Arthropoda; class Insecta; order Diptera; family Culicidae; genus Anopheles; species Anopheles cracens. The sequence goes on from KZ070208.1 coordinate 40,381, forward strand.
CATTGCCCCTTTGACGGAAACTTGAAGTGAAGCTGCTGCTGTTGCTAGTGAAGAGACTCGCGATAGACACGGAGCGTGTGGAGAGATACACACAGTAGCTGGCCGAGTGTGCCGGAGCAGCAACTTCAACAGCTTCCCCAAAAGTCGTCGCTTTAATGAGGTCAACGAATTTCGGGTTGTTTTCCGGGAAACGGGACGCGCACACTCGATGGAAATTGGACATTAAACAGGGACGCTTTGGGACGTGCGGATTATGTCATCGCTTGTTTGTTTCTTTCCTCCCCCCCCCCCCCCCACTCCGGACGTACAACTCGCCAGACACGCGGAGACAGATCGAACCGTTGCGAGAAACCTCCCAGAAAACGGAGAAGGGCACAAAAATACACACACATGCGGTACGATTTGATTTAGAACCCGTGGCCCCCCCCTCGTTAATGGAACACGGCCGTAAAACAATAAAATCGACGCTCGGACGAACAATTTCGTGCCGCCACGCTCGAACGCACTTCAATCACCGAAAAACCGCGCCGTGCTCTCTAGCGTGTGTTTTCTTTTTCTTTTTCCCCGCTGACTGGCTCCTGGCGGAGCCAGATTTTGCGCACGTTCCACCGGTGCGCGTGATTCGTGCGCTTTTCGGCAAACTGAGAAATTTATTAGGACCACTTAAGTGTTCTTTACGCGCGCGCGCACTCTGTAACGGTATGGGGAAGAGCAATTATTGGACAGGTTCTTCTGCCTGGACACACCTGCCTCGGCGCACGTCCGGCCCGATGAAGTTCCGCGAGCGAGCGTGCGCGGGATGATTTGATCTCACCCCGCGAATGTCCGCGTTTTCGGAACTCGTAAAGCCGTGGCTGTTTTGTGGGGAAAAATATCGTTTTTTTTTTTGTTCAAAACGCGGCAAGTGCTTCACTTTAAAGCCTGTAGACGGCTGTCCAGTCCCCCCGGTAGAAGACTGGTAGCCAAGAGGCTGCCACTTGCCCGTTCACTCAAGGACACTCGTGTTTGTGTGTTTGCGTGTGGAGTTGCAAAAAAAAAACTAACCGGCATACGGAAAGCACATTAACGCACCGCTGTAGCCCCGCAATTAGATACAGATTAGGGGAGCGAACAGAGGTGGAAACACCTTGACTGCAGGCGGTCGAGCATCGAGCGGATTAGCGGTTCTTGACAAATTATGATTAGCCCGTTCCCGATCAGGCGTCCGGCAGCTATCATTCATCCTTGAAGCAACAAGGCGATGGCACAGTTCGCACAGATCTAACGCGACATCCATAACGATCCGTCGACGTCGATCGGATCGCTTCGAACTGAAGTTACGAGCCGAATTCCGGCTGGACCACACCAGCGAGCGTTTGCGTGCCCGTCCACGCCAACACACACACACACACACGGTGGCACACGGCACCGGTCGTGTTATATAAGCAGCATTATTTATTGCATTCCCCACGACCGCGACACGCCGTACCACGCCGTGTGCCGCGTCGTGTGCATAATGCCCTTCGCGATTCGGGAGGAGGTTGCTGTGTGAGTTATATTCGCCCAGGTTTCGCTATTGTTCTTGCGACGCGCAGCGCAGCGCAATAAATGGCTCAGCGTAATGGGCACTTAATAGAAACGGCAGCATTACAGTCACACTACGAAAACCCATCCGAAGCGCCACAAGGAGCCTTTACTTTCTCGCTAACGGCCGGACGGAGCAGATCGGGGCAGATCGGTTCTCCGGACGTACAACTCGCCAGACACGCGGAGACAGATCGAACCGTTGCGAGAAACCTCCCAGAAAACGGAGAAGGGCACAAATCGCGCACTAACCCCTATAGGAGAAGACACACACTTCTGCACCATTTCACCGGCGTTAAACCCATCTTCCTACTCGGTTCGAACGCAAAAATGTTCTCTGCGCACCTTCGCCACTCTCCTCACTATTAATGAGTATGCACAAGAAGGCAACGGTTTTGAGCACCGGTCGGCAGAGGGAAATAAAGTAGATTTATGTGATTTTATAATATCCACCGGTGAGGGTCCGGTTGAAGGGGGCCGAATAATTTCTCACCGCAGGCTGCAGCACCGCACCTGCCGCTTGCATTCGTTGCGGAAGTTCCAGATGCATTCGAAGGCGTACAAAGTGTCCGACGAAAGCGTTTTTGCATTTTGTTTTTGATTGTGTTTTGCATAAACTGTACCATGCGGTTTATCCTGGGATCTTGCCCCTATCCTATCTGGAGGTACACAAAATTGGCACAAGCAACTGCTTAAATGTATAATGATCATCAGTAGTAGTAAATTACATGTATGTAGGATATTTAAAATAGAATACCGTAGCGGAAAGTCTGTTTCAATGAGCAAAGTAAACAGAGTAATGTTGAACACAATTTTCGCAACTTGGCAAAGATCTGGGTAGATTATTTGTCTCACAGGATATATTCCAAGAATAGAGTTTGATAGACTATAGTTAATAGTTTATCTTAAAACAAAATGTAGTCACTACTGACGAATCAGTTTGAAGAGGAACATGTTAAGACATGTTTGGATAGGATAGTAGATCTCTGTAAAAGCGCGATATGTGCATGGCTAGTGACCCCAACCAGTTACCCCAATCATTAAGGTTTAAATAGTAAATAAGCAGAAGCTCTTCAAGTTTGAAATTATAAGAGTTCATTTGGAAGCATACCTCGAATATGAACATCTTTCAATAGAATGAGACTTTCCACGTACTCTATCTTTCCCCCATGAAGACAGTATAGGATTATTGTCAAAGCGCTCATCATTTAAAATAGAGTCAATTGAAGGCTTGATTACGAAGCCCAATACGGACTTGCTGTTGCTGGAAGAGATCCCAATTTTGAAACATCCGTATCAATGTGAACGCGTGCTCAAACGGAGCTCACTTTGAACTTGGAAAAACGCATCGATCGCATGATCGGCCCGTTACGTGACCACACGAAAGACCTTAAATCACCGGCGGTGAAGAACGTCCGACCGGTTCCGACCGGTTGCGCCTCTCGTCGGCAACAAAGTACCTATCGACGCGCGGTGGTTGGGCTGCCGCGTCGAGTAGGCTGCCCCGAAATTGCACTTGTCGGTCACTCGAGTGCCGCCATACCCGGAGCGCAGCGATTCCGAAAACAAAACTCCGCCAACATTCGAAACAACTCGCACACTCGCGCGGGCAGCAATTGAAGCTTCGCATAAATTAAGAGGAGAGCTCCGAACCGGAGCAACGCCAACGGCCGGCGGGTGCATTGGAGCGCGGGAAGCAATATATAGATAGGTACCGCCCGTCTCCGGGCTGGTCTAGCCGAACCCGGCTTGAATCAGTGTGGCAAAGCAACGACGCACTCGAAGCTCCGCCGGGGTTCGGTGGAGAAGCGCACGATGAGCAGGTGCCGCCGCTGCCACTGCTGCTGGAGGTAACTCTCTCACAGGCCATAAATTAAATCTCAATGCTCCATTGGCGAATCTCCGCCGCCAGTGCCGCTGAAGGGCTGGCCGTGCGCATTTTCACGGTTAAGACCAGCGGTCCCCTCCGCCTCCACCTCCGCTTGGGACGTGCCCTCGTGCCACGCTCGCTCGCTCGTTCACACATTCATAATAGGAAATTCAAACTTGAACACGAAGTTAATTGTTGAAAAACCGCTCGTCCGCATACTGGCAAGGGCAGCAAAATCGAACCGGCTGGTGCTGCTGCTGCTGCTGGGCGGAAGTGGTGCACGATGCGGTTTTACACATGTAGCGCTTTTGTTTGCGAGGTGGCTAAGGAAGCGATGGTAGCGAGAAAAAAATGCATCCAGTTCTCGCTTTGTTTAGCGAACGTGTCTCTCTCAAATGATGTCATAGGGCGAGAAGCATCATCGAAAGCCATCATAAACAATAGCAAACACTCGCTCTCTCTTTCTCTCTTTATCTCTCTCTCTCTCTGTCCAGTTCTGGAGTGCATATTTCATCAATGTTTCATCATGTTCCCCTAGCAGGGCATAGAAAGTTAATTAAAAGCCCACTTGAGAAGAATCGGAAAATGATGAAAATATCGCCCAACATGCTCCACACAAAGCACGTGACATTGCGCGAGGCGTGTTTGTGTCGCAGCGATGATGCGACACCCGTGAAAGGTGATAGCCGTGGAATGTTTTAGGCCAGGTCAGGCGCAAAAACGAACGGCGGAAAATTGAATCTGCTTCACCCTGCGAGCCCTCTCAAACGCGAGACGTTATCGATCGGGAATGAGATGGAGGGTTGTGGGTAGACCGTTTTGTCTCGTTTGGGTTTTGGTGCTTTTTTCCCTGTCTTTTCGTTTCGGTGATTACTTCCTCACCAGCATCCACAGCCACTTCCAGCAGCCTGGCGTTGGATACAAACTGCCACCGTCGTTCGGGTTCCCTCGGCCGTGGAGAGTTTGCAGTGGCGCTGGTGGTTTATTTTTTCTCGGAAACAGAAGCGCACAGAACAGAACAGTAGGACGGGCGACTCCAGCTGGATGTGGGAAACAAACAAGACGATCGAGAACGGAAAGAAGGAAAATACAGCAGAAAAAAGACGGGAGAAAGGTTCCGAAAACCCACCGGTGAAGGCAGGACGTGAAGCCTTTCTCGAAATATAAATGAATAAAAATTTTAATTTATATCTTCGCTACCGAACATATGTACGCCTTGCGGTTGTCCTGGAGTGAGCGACGTGAAGAATGACGATCATCGCACCGCACCTAGGGAGTTCTCGTTTTTTTTATGTGCCCACTTCCTAGAGCTTCTAATTGGGCGTGAGCCAAGTCTGGTATGGAACAGCTAGCAGGGATGATTTTAGCTTCATTTGGTTGTCGGATTGAACCGCTTTAAATCGTTCGCGTTGGAAGTTATAAATCCACTCAAACATCAAGGTCCGAATAGTCACCGGTGAGGTGAAAATGTGACACGATTAGATGGCCCCGACCTAACGCTTCCAGCCCCGGCTCTGTTCATGCTCGCTTCCTCACTGCTGCTCGCTGCGAGAAGTGCAGTCTCGAGTGCCAGACAGCACCGGCATAGCGCGCTCTGGCTGCTGACTTCCCCATTCGCGAGCGAGCGCGCGGGTAGTTGCGAAACAGAAACGACTTCCCCGTAGAATTTTTCCCATAATTTAGATCTCGCCAGAGCGACCCCAAACCCGTACGCCTGTGGTTGGCGTGGTTGGCAATGTTGCTTCGGCGCGACGGCTCTACCGCCCTATCCATTCACTGGGCCTGCAACACAGTCGACACAGTCTCCATTCCAGCAGCACGGCAGCGCTCGACGCGGCCGCGAGGCGGGTATCGTAAGGAATGTTTAAATACCTGTAACTTGTCCTCAACACATTGTTTATACGAGTTAAACAAAACATTAGTCAATCGGGCGACGCGATCCACCGGCGGTTCGCCCGCGGCCGGCGATCATCGTTACACACGCGCTTGGCAAGGACCTGCAAGCGCTTCGCACCGGGCAGGCGACTCGGGATAACCCAGCGCCGTAATCCAAACCCACTGCATCGCACGACCGACACGAGTACTAACGGCCCCAACGACAGCGATCCTCTCCAGCGCCGTGCGTTCCGCGTGCGTTGGCTTCCCTTTTTCGGGAGGCCTTCCTTGCGAGACCGGCCCGAAACCGCGCAAACGACACGGTGGCTACGATGGCAGCGATTTATTTAGGAAAGATCATTAAGTAACTGATTTATTATCGGTCACCACACCGGAGAGTTCGGTCCGATCGTCTCCGCCGTCCGGGTTGTGGGTAGACCGTTTTGTCTCGTTTGGGTTTTGGTGCTTTTTTCCCTTCAATAACATCCTTATTTGAAGATTTTGCAAAAATAATGACTTTAACAACACAATCCTCTTCCAATCAACACCCCGTTATGTGTGGTTTACTTTGCCTAAACGAGGGCACGAACAGCATCGGCCGGTCGATCATCTTCCGTAAACAAACAACGGCCGAGTTGCGTGCCAAACTTGTGATGACCCCGCGCATAGGGTTAACCTTCCCGAAAACGCCTCGGGTCGCGTTTCGCGATTGCATAATCGCACCCACTGCCACAGGTGCATTGATCCGGGCGATTAGCCCGAGCATTATTAGCATTAACCCAGTCTGGTGCGCGCGTGCATGCGCGTGCCACTGCCACAGTTCCGGCTGTTGGTGGTGTTGGTGGTGGTGATGGTGCCAGAGAAGTAATTAAGAATTTTGCATAACATTATTTCGCTTCGATTCACTGCCAAGGACGTGGACGGTGGGACGGTGTTATAGCGGGCACGTTACCTTCGGGTCGGCGTGCATCGGTGCAGTTTTTTGTTGCTGTTAACGTGAATGCATTGTACTAAAACACGTTCGTGTTTGAGGTTAGCGCTCGGCATGAATTGATTTGTCAGTCGTGAGTTAAATAGCAGTATCGTACTAGAGAGAAATGTTGTCACTAATAAAGTGCCTCCAAAACTGCTTAGTACCACCCAGACAGGACTGACTCACCTGTTCCAGGACGGACGAGTTGCCTCGCGCAAACCATGTACAAACGTCACTAATCACGGCTAAGTGCGCGGCTCCATCGTGTGCGCGCCCTAAAACATTTTAACGACTTTTTTACTACTTCGATCGCGATCGTTATCGAGTAGGAAAGAAAAATAGGCACAAGCTGGATGGAGAGAGAGCGCCCCCCCCCCCCCCCCTATTTCAGTGCAATTCATTGTGACACCTGCGATTCTACCTGCCACCAGTCTGGCGCTCTGCGACTGTTTTTGGTGTGTGCGTTTGTCGGAGTTATAGCTCGACAGGGTCAAAACATGCTCTACACACATCGATCCCCACCCAACGGCGGTGGGAATACGTTCCGATGCACTTTTGTTTGATTTCAAGATGGTTTTTGTTTCTTTTCTACATAAAACTGATTTGGTTTTCATTACTTTTGTGTTCGAGTTGAATGTGTATTTCGAATTTTTCTTTTTCTTTTTCACCACTACACAGCGTGTCCTATGTCTTACGGTTTGGAGTTTTGCTTCTCCCAAAGGGAAGCAACACTTTCAGCGCGATTTGTGCGATGTCTCTATTTCCAGGATAAAAATGAATGTCTTTTAGTCTATCAATAACACCCAAGCTTCAAGATATTCCAAAAATAATGACTTTAACAACACAATCCTCTTCCAATCAACACCCCGTTATGTGTGGTTTACTTTGCCTAAACGAGGGCACAAACGGATTCCTAAAATCCATATATTTTCCCCGGTGTGACAGTTTTCGGAATTTCGTGCTGTCGTTTGTCGTCTTGGTTTTTGGTTTTGTTTTTTTTTGTCTCATCCCACCTTGTGACTTGAAATGTCGATCCTTCTGCGGGCTTCCACCGTTCCTGCCGCGGCCCAAAACACGCGTTACGGATGCGTTTTGTTTCGGGTTTGTTTTAGCGCTCCCGAGGCGCTTCGGACTTAGGTAACGGGCGCGCTTGTTAGCAGCAGCAGCAGCAGCAGCAACAGATGATCGCTTGTTTACGGTGAAAACTTTTCGAACTAAATCACGATCACGCCGACCGGGCAGAGACCTCCTTGGCGTGGCGTTTTCGGGCGCTGAAGTAATTGGTTTAGAAACGTGAACGATTCGAGTGGAAAGAGAGAGAGAGCGAGAGAGAGGTCCCACACACAATAGCACCGAGAAGACACTGAAGTAGCATGTGCACTAGGGTCGTGGGAGAGAAGGTCATACGGGGACGCCTTATGGCTGTGAGGCTGTGGACGCCATCCCACACAGCCCGAAGTGCCACTCGAAGGAAGGATTTTTATGTGTAGGACAGGTAGGGCACGATCGTAAAGGATGACACTGAACACGCTCAGAACAAGGAGCAAACAAACTCTTTTCCACTCGAGCGAAGGAGAAGAAGGAGAAGCCTCGAAAAAAAGGTCAAATTTATTGCGCAATAAATTTCACTAAAGCACTGAAGGAAGGAACGAAAATACACTCCCATACGCTCATGTCACTTGCGCCCGGGTGCTATTTCAGTGCAATTCATTGTGACACCTGCGATTCTACCTGCCACCAGTCTGGCGCTCTGCGACTGTTTTTGGTGTGTGCGTCTGTCGGATTGTCCCAGGATGGGTTTCGAGCGCTGGCGCTCTTGCTCGCCTTTTTTCCTGCTTCGCCACGATCGGAAGCATTCCGTTCTCGCAAGCGCAACCCAATTAGCCACCTGAGTCGAGTCCGGGGCACGGAAGGTGATGACGGTGCGAAAAGTTAGTCCAACAATCTTTGGAAGCAACAGCAGCATAACAAAAAACGACACACAGAAACAACATCCAACAAGACAACATAAATCCCGAGTCCCTCCGTGTTCTCTCCGGTGGCACTCGGGTGGTGGTTGAACTACTTCTCTACCTAGTTATCGCCGGCTGGATGGGGAGGAAATAACATTTTTCTTAATAGATTTCTACGCTCCCTGGCTTCTAACGGGCTTCCACCGCGCTTCGGGGTCCAATAAATGGAGCGGAGTGGAGAACAACGGTAGGCTACAACACCCGGGGCCAGAAACAAACAATGTCTTATAAAAATTAACAAGAACAAGATACTTAAAAGCCAACGCGGGGTGCGACTTCCAAACCGCGGCCCCCGAATCGGCCGAGGGTCGAAGAAAATCACATAAATATCGAAATAAAAATGTTGTTCTCTCTGCATAAAATTATCTCCACCAAGCCAATCCCCCACCCCAACCGGTGTGAGCCACAGAGCACCGCACAACCGGCCCGGCTCGGCGTGCCGATCGCGGAAGCGCTAAGCGACGAACCCGCGGCCCACCGACCCGGGGAATCGACTGTGTCGAAATGTCGAAAGCGAAATCGAGACTAATTTATTCCATAACTTGTTAAACGGTTAACTAATATTTGATAGTGGGTAGCACGGCGCAAACCCGATGTGACTAAGCCACGCACACACGCACGCACACACCGGACCCACAGGTTGTGGGAAAAGCTCTCCCGATCGATCGAGCCGAGTTTGCCGGGCTGCGTTCTGTCACCGTCACCCGATATTGAGAGACAAAGGCGCTCGGGGTCGCCCTTGCGCCGCTGGTTCGTCCTTGCCGTCGTCGTCGCGGGTCTGTGTGGTGGCATAAAAAATGATGCTCGGTTCTCCTCACCGATCCTTTCGGGTCTTGTGCCCTCTGCTCAACGGGGACAACCGCGCTCATTCATTGTTGCCGGGACGGGTGCCCGCTAGCGTAGCGCCTTCTGGGTGGACGGAATGTCGCTTTCGTGGGGTGGGCGACATATTTCTCTATGGGCTATGTTTGTTGTTATGCAGTTTCCGTTCCCAGCCTTCCCACGGCCCGGTGGCTCATCTTTAACGATGAGCCCCCGACTTCTCGACCCGGCTCTCATCGACACTTCTCGATCGCGCCGCTGAGTTTGGGACAAGAGAGAGTGCAAAAAAAAATGGAAAACGCAGATCGACTTCTGGTCGGCAGCTAAAATCGCGCGGCCCCGGGGTTCGTGTGGATGGCTGGGCTAACAAATCGTAAATAAATTAAATTAAACAAACGAAAGCAACAGTTGCGACTGCGAGCAGCGCCAGCGAGCAGGCCGACGGTCGAGGAAATAACATTTTTCTTAATAGATTTCTACGCTCCCTGGCTTCTAACGGGCTTCCACCGCGCTTCGGGGTCCAATAAATGGAGCGGAGTGGAGAACAACGGTAGGCTACAACACCCGGGGCCAGAAACAAACAATGTCTTATAAAAATTAACAAGAACAAGATACTTAAAAGTCAACGCGGGGTGCGACTTCCAAACCGCGGCCCCCGAATCGGCCGAGGGTCGAAGAAAATCACATAAATATCGAAATAAAAATGTTGTTCTCTCTGCATAAAATTATCTCCACCAAGCCAATCCCCCACCCCAACCGGTGTGAGCCACAGAGCACCGCACAACCGGCCCGGCTCGGCGTGCCGATCGCGGAAGCGCTAAGCGACGAACCCGCGGCCCACCGACCCGGGGAATCGACTGTGTCGAAATGTCGAAAGCGAAATCGAGACTAATTTATTCCATAACTTGTTAAACGGTTAACTAATATTTGATAGTGGGTAGCACGGCGCAATATAAATGAATAAAAATTTTAATTTATATCTTCGCTACCGAACATATGTACGCCTTGCGGTTGTCCTGGAGTGAGCGACGTGAAGAATGACGATCATCGCACCGCACCTAGGGAGTTCTCGTTTTTTTTTCTGTGCCCACTTCCTAGAGCATCTAATTGGGCTTGAGCCAAGTCTGGTATGGAACAGCTAGCAGGGATGATTTTAGCTTCATTTGGCTGTCGGATTGAACCGCTTTAAATCGTTCGCGTTGGAAGTTATAAATCCACTCAAACATCAAGGTCCGAATAGTCACCGGTGAGGTGAAAATGTGACACGATTAGATGGCCCCGACCTAACGCTTCCAGCCCCGGCTTGTCAAATTGAATAACATTGCATTTTACGACACTGTTCCTGTCGCCCGGACACATCTTGCACGGACGGACGAATGGTGCCTCAACAAATTGGTCCGCGTAGAAAAAGGCTCATTTAAGACAGCGTTGCGAAGCGTTGTTGTTAAAAATTATGGACCGAAGTATATTTCACTCACATTATTAGCCCAATCTCGGTCCGGTGGTGGCGACTGTGGTGCGTTCCGGATGGTCCGAACGAGCGTATATTAGGGAGAATTTAAATCGAACCCCGTCTTCGGCCCCGAGCCGCGAGGCGGGTATCGTAAGGAATGTTTAAATACCTGTAACTTGTCCTCAACACATTGTTTATACGAGTTAAACAAAACATTAGTCAATCGGGCGACGCGATCCACCGGCGGTTCGCCCGCGGCCGGCGATCATCGTTACACACGCGCTTGGCAAGGACCTGCAAGCGCTTCGCACCGGGCAGGCGACTCGGGATAACCCAGCGCCGTAATCCAAACCCACTGCATCGCACGACCGACACGAGTACTAACGGCCCCAACGACAGCGATCCTCTCCAGCGCCGTGCGTTCCGCGTGCGTTGGCTTCCCTTTTTCGGGAGGCCTTCCTTGCGAGACCGGCCCGAAACCGCGCAAACGACACGGTGGCTACGATGGCAGCGATTTATTTAGGAAAGATCATTAAGTAACTGATTTATTATCGGTCACCACACCGGAGAGTTCGGTCCGATCGTCCCCGCCGTCCGGGTTGTGGGTAGACCGTTTTGTCTCGTTTGGGTTTTGGTGCTTTTTTCCCTGTCTTTTCGTTTCGGTGATTACTTCCTCACAAGCATCCACAGCCACTTCCAGCAGCCTGGCGTTGGATACAAACTGCCACCGTCGTTCGGGTTCCCTCGGCCGTGGAGAGTTTGCAGTGGCGCTGGTGGTTTATTTTTTCTCGGAAACAGAAGCGCACAGAACAGAACAGTAGGACGGGCGACTCCAAAATGAACGGCCAGAATCGTCCACTGATCAAACCGAAACGAAGACTGGTTAGCGTAAGTATTGCACGATCGCATACCTCCAAACTGTTCCCATTTCCAACCTGTCCGAGGCATACAAATCTCCGGTTTTTTTTCGCATCACTAACTCATCGCTGGCCAAATAGCAACAAACAAACACACGGAAAACCCCCATTCGCAGGGCATAAGATCCGCGCATTTTATGCGCATATCGCAGTGCAGTGATTAAATTTCTCGAGGCTTTCGGGTGGGGCTTGTTATAAAATGCTGCTTAAAATGCACGTCATAATTCGCCACCGTTAATGTCGGCACATTACGAGCCTCTCGCGTAGCGCCTTCTGGGTGGACGGAATGTCGCTTTCGTGGGGTGGGCGACATATTTCTCTATGGGCTATGTTTGTTGTTATGTTATTTTCTCCCCGTTTCCTGCTGCCTGGCTGCCTGGCTGCCTGGTGCCGTTTGCCTAGATTCTACCTACTACGAACTGTCTCCGAATTTCGTGATTTCCTTCCCTAATTTATCAACGTCAAATTGAAATTAATGTTGCTGCCGAACTAATTTAATTAATTTCA
>KZ070212.1:21904-32994 GCA_002091845.1 Anopheles cracens
GCCAACTAGATGCTGAACTTCAAACGTAACCGAGTGACGTTTAAATTTCCCACTCTCTTCAACGCACTTGTCCCATTTTATTTTCACATCTTCATACAGAAAAAATGTACAAATTACACCCCGTGCCTGACGGTTCATTTGTACGGTTAATGCCAACCACCTTCACCCTCGTCGCTTCGTTTCGTGGTTGCGCGGAATTTCTCCGTCCGCCCAGCGGGGTGGTATGATTAAAAGTTTCGAAACTTTTACTCGAATGAATTATTACCTGCTATCATTATCAATACGTGACTTCGTCGCCTGTCTGCGGTGACACCGGCGTCGGGCGTAAGTGAGGTGCAGTTTTTGGGTGTGTTTTTGTTCCACCCATCCCAGGGTACGTCCTAAGTTCCCGAACAGCGGCCGAAGAACGCTCCGAACGGTGTGAACGTTTGCGGTTCACCGTTTCTGCGTTCCCTCCCGACGTTCGATTTGTCGTTCTGTTGACTAAAAGTTGAGAAAAAACAAGGGATTCTTTCTCTCTCTCACACACTCTTTACGGCACCGGTGGGGCATAAATCTGGCAGAATGGCCATCCGCGCAGACGGGACTGGGAATTGTGCGCTTCACACCGGTACCGAGCGCGGTGTTTGCTGATGGACCGATTTTCTTCCGAATTCTCACCGACGCCGGAGATTTCCGACAATTGAAAGCCCTCCGGCGAAATGGCACCGTGTTTGGGGTGTTCCCAATCCAGAGCGTACCGGCTCGAGTGATAATGTGCGGACTTGAAGAGTAAAACCACACCGCAAAAAAAAACTGCTCAACACACAATCGTCCTGCGGAACATTGTTCTCAAATATGTTCCGTACGAGTTGGAGATGACTTCGCGCTCAGGCGGTTGAAAAGAAGAGGGATGCACGAGGGAGAAAAGTTCGCCAGTGTGTCTGCGACTCGTGTGCGGCTGTGTTTGTTGAAGCAATATTTAATCTTCTCCCTCGTGCCTGGATTAAGTCACAAATTTAACCGCTTCGAGTGGAATAAATGGTTTAATTCGTAGGGTGTTTGTTGAATGATTAATGCTTTCCAAGACGGTTGGTGCTTTTCTTTACATGGCACAACGAAATTGATACACTGCGGGAGTATACCGAAAGCGGTGTGCTTCTCATACATTTCTTCATTTATGTAGGTTGTTCCCGATTCTCAATAAAGAATAAATCTCAGTTCTTAAAAAAATCGTTTCTTCGTTCGCGTTTCTTTCAAGAATTACATAGTTTTGAGCCAATTAAGCCCATTAACGACGGAACGCTAAAAAATACTTCCAATGCGCTATAATATCAATATTTTTTTCGTGCAGTTGAACGTTGAAAAACATTTCAAAATGCATGATTTCGAGAATGGGTCAGCCAATCTTGCCTATTGCATTCGTGGAACTGCTCCAATTATGGCATTTTTATTATTTCCCCAATTAGGTTGAGTTACTGGAAAATGTCGGAAAACAAATGTTTAATTTCCATTGAATGCTACTGTGAACTAATGAACATCAACAATAATCCCTCCATCAATAGCTCAGACGCTCAGAAGAACTCCTCTTACACGAATTTCCCACTCTCTTCAACGCACTTGTCCCATTTTATTTTCACATCTTCATACAGAAAAAATGTACAAATTACACCCCGTAAGCCTGCCAAGCCAAGTGACAGGAAAATTAAAATTACCATAATAAACTTAAATTTATAGTGAAGTAAGTGAAGAGGACCGAACGCGTTTGTGTGCGTGCGGTTTTCCTCGTTTGTTTGTCGGAAACTATTTTCGATTGCTTATGAAACGGCCTTGACCTGACCTTGGTTTCATGTAACAACTCGTTGGATGGCAATTCGGAAGAATCTTCAGAGTTAGTGTCTAAGCGACATTTTTAAGATTTCAAGAATAGGATGGTCAGATAAGACATGGGGCGTAGTTTTTTTTTATTATAATCATAAGATCTAATTTTTCGAGCACTTAATCGAGTACTTAATCGAGATATTTTATGTTGTGTTACACTGATTGCATACAATCAGGCGCAAATGCACGTTTCGTTCATTTCGGAGCACATTTTGCTCTTGAAAAGTTACTGAGCTCCTACGAAACAGCTGTCCGTGATGACGATAAGTTCTTGTCGCCTACAATAGAAGAATCCTTTCGTTCTATTTTTAAACTTAGTTTCCAGAAATGCGCTTAACAACTCCGCACACAAAACACCTGTACGTCGCAGAGCCACACGCTTCTAGCAACCGTTTGAACGTTGTCAAGGATTTCGCTATTCCTGCCTTCCAGCCTCCAGCTTTTTCCTTCTTGGTAACGTAAAAACCCACCAACGAGACAAAATAATCGAACTTACCATAACTACCGCTCCACTAAACAAAGTCGATACCAGCCACCAGCAAACTACGTAACCGTTAACGAGCCAAACCCGGCACCGAGCGCCTTCAAGCCGTCTTTGAAGACATCTGTCAAAGCGCAATGGGCAGCACCACCGGTTGTTTGTCTTAGTTTTCCGAATCCGATTCCACCATCGCACTGTTTTGCCGTTTTGTGTTTGTTTCAAAAGCAATTCATTACGAAATCGTTTATTGCCCGAGCGGAAGCAAATCGGTTCGCAAGAAAGCTGTTTTAGCAACAGACGGGCCGGCTCAGTTGATTTGAGGAAACCAATTTTGAAAGAAATGAAACAAACTCCTAGTGACGCGTTTTGCAATACCCATTTCGAGAGAGAGAGATATATATTTTCCGATCTGCTTCCATGCTACCGGGCAAGCCGTTATTGTGAGCAAACGGAATCAATCAGATTCTTCTTCCGGGCTCAGCCGCTGGCCGTGCGGCCGGGAAAACGATCCGATTGAACTCGACTTCCGAGCCGCAGCATCTTCGATCCACAGTTTCTTCCGCGGCTTGCACTCATCACGCGGAAGATAGATTGGCTGGTGAGCCGAACCCAATACAGCCGGCGAAACGGCAGGCAAAATGGGGGAAATAAAAATAAGTTGCCATCGCTCTGACCGGAAAGGCTTACCATCAAGATTTATTACGGTCACGCCAGCAATCATGCGGCAAATCGAAGGTGCCTCTTGCTGTTTGGCGAGGAATCGTTCATTCTTTTAGTGTGTCCATCACGGGCTGGACACTGGAGTGGGATGATCTATCGGTTGAATTAGAAATTGTCAAATCGAAACTAATAAATTGCAACCGTCGGGACCGTTTAGCATTCGAATGGAGCACCATATGATGGTGTGCGTGTTTTATACACTAATTTTTAAAAAAGCTCTGTATTTGAACTCAACAGATTGGGGCGTAGTTTTTTTTTATTATAATCATAAGATCTAATTTTTCGAGCACTTAATCGAGTACTTAATCGAGATATTTTATGTTGTGTTACACTGATTGCATACAATCAGGCGCAAATGCACATTTCTGAGCTCCTACGAAACAGCTGTCCGTGATGACGATAAGTTCTTGTCGCCTACAATAGAAGAATCCTTTCGTTCTATTTTTAAACTTAGTTTCCAGAAATGCGCTTAACAACTCCGCACACAAAACACCTGTACGTCGCAGAGCCACACGCTTCTAGCAACCGTTTGAACGTTGTCAAGGATTTCGCTATTCCTGCCTTCCAGCCTCCAGCTTTTTCCTTCTTGGTAACGTAAAAACCCACCAACGAGACAAAATAATCGAACTTACCATAACTACCGCTCCACTAAACATTCTTTTACTTTTACCTTTGATCACACAATTGAGCGTAATCCGATTACGATTTGATGGTTCGTTTTTCCGCTCAACGCAGCTCGCAACACGCAACAGTCGCTAAGAATGAATTGTTGTTGTTGTTGTTGTTGTTGTTGTTTTTGTTGCTTCGGTGTCCCACCCAGTCATCAGCCGGGGACGTGTGCGCGCGCGTGCTAACAAAGTCGATACCAGCCACCAGCAAACTACGTAACCGTTAACGAGCCAAACCCGGCACCGAGCGCCTTCAAGCCGTCTTTGAAGCTTTGTTAACATCCAAATGAAACCCGTGTGACCTATTATTATATCCAATTTTTATGAAACTGATTGATTGGTCTTGTCGTGCGTATTGCATACTTTTCGGAGCAATTTACTGCAATGTGTCAAACGGTATGCTCACCGTGACAGTACAGTTATGGCGATAATATTATGTACTGTTGCTTTAATAATGACAACTTTATTAAAAAGTTTATTTTTAACGTAGCATACTTTGAATAAGAGTTAACATAGTTGCGCCCTAAAGTATGCAATTTAAAGTACGTTTACGTATTATTGGGATTTTCTTCTTGGTTTAATTCACGTTTTTTACAGAAAGGAGCCATGTATTTAGCTTGTTTTGATGTCAAATAGTACGTTAAATGACTACTATTCAGTTGAAAGTGTTATTGTTAACGTAAACTTGTAGCAAACGTTGAATTGATAAACAAATTTTCATTCGCATTTACCAGTTGCTCTCTGCACTAACTTTGAATTCATTTCGAAAATGCTTTCCAATATCAATTGCTACTTAAGAAAAGACAGCTTTTACCTCTATTCATTTGCGATCAAAATAGCATTTGCCATTCGAAAACGGTACCAGCTACAGAAATACCCTTTCAACGTCGCCGTACACCGACTGCAGGCAACTAACTATCGCAAATGAGCACCGGAAAAGTCTTGCCCTCGCACAAAGAACGATCAAGCAAACGCTCCGGCAGGTACCGACGCGTAACGACCATCCGCAGCTAATACGTAAGCCAATTTGCCGCCGCGGCCAAAAACTACGAGCACAGCCCATCAATGGCCCCGCTCCTTGTCGGTGCCACGCAGCCTTTTACCTTTGATCACACAATTGAGCGTAATCCGATTACGATTTGATGGTTCGTTTTTCCGCTCAACGCAGCTCGCAACACGCAACAGTCGCTAAGAATGAATTGTTGTTGTTGTTGTTGTTGTTGTTGTTTTTGTTGCTTTTGTTGTTGTTGTTGTTGTTGTTGTTGTTGTTGTTGTTGTTGTTGTTGTTGTTGTTGTTGTTGTTGTTGTTGTTGTTGTTGTTGTTGTTGTTGTTGTTGTTGTTGTTGTTTTTGTTGCTTCGGTGTCCCACCCAGTCATCAGCCGGGGACGTGTGCGCGCGCGTGCTAACAAAGTCGATACCAGCCACCAGCAAACTACGTAACCGTTAACGAGCCAAACCCGGCACCGAGCGCCTTCAAGCCGTCTTTGAAGACATCTGTCAAAGCGCAATGGGCAGCACCACCGGTTGTTGCGTCTTAATTGATTGCATATTCGAGCAAGAAGCGTGCTCGGGTGGGTAGGAAAATCGATGCAAAGATCTGTATAACGAGCAGTTTGCTACACACAAAAAATGCAATATTGAATAATGGATCCGATATAAGAGATTTCCCCGAAACCGATTGCAACTGCGATGTGAGTTTAAAATAAATCAATGCAAGCCTTTGCCTTGGCAATAGACAAAAAAGTTGCACTTATTAATAAAAAGGATAATGGAACAAACACATTTGTAGTCTGAGCTCCTACGAAACAGCTGTCCGTGATGACGATAAGTTCTTGTCGCCTACAATAGAAGAATCCTTTCGTTCTATTTTTAAACTTAGTTTCCAGAAATGCGCTTAACAACTCCGCACACAAAACACCTGTACGTCGCAGAGCCACACGCTTCTAGCAACCGTTTGAACGTTGTCAAGGATTTCGCTATTCCTGCCTTCCAGCCTCCAGCTTTTTCCTTCTTGGTAACGTAAAAACCCACCAACGAGACAAAATAATCGAACTTACCATAACTACCGCTCCACTAAACATTCTTTTAATGCCCATCAATCGCAGACCGATGCCCGTGTCGGCATCACAATAAAGATTTCTCGGAACTGATCACGTTTAGTACCAAAATACCATCGAAAAGTTGATGCCACTCACAAATTTGCCACTCACCAGGACCTCATATTAGGCACAAAAAGGTTAACGCAGAAAAAAAACATCTCAAACCAAAAACCACCGAAATATGCTTCGCAACATATCGTAACCATGAAACCCTTTTGTTTGCTTTGCCTCCAGCCCGTTTTCCCCCAGGAAGCGTTAAACGGGGCATTGATACCAGCTTCACCGTCAGAGTCCTTCACGTTTATTGCTACCAAGCAAGCAGCGTGGAAAAAAGATAAATTTTCAGAAGGACCCGGCAGCGTCGAGAACAATACAAACCCCCGGCAACCGGGCACCAACATCAATGCGAATGAATTACGGTGGATGGAAAGCCCCTTTTTTTGCTTCCCAGGTTTGTGATGCGCTTTGCAGCCATTCCGGGGCAATGCAATGGAGCTCGTTCCTGGAAGGTTATCGCATCGGGGGTTGAAAAAAGGCATCAGGATTTTAGCTGCGCCCCAAAAGCAGCTCGTGTGCCGAAACAGGGACGCGCGTATTTGCTTTCACCTACATATGCTAGAGTACATTTTCGTTTTCCGAGAAGTTGACTTAAATTTTATATGCAGAAATTGCTTCAACGAACAGCAGCGCTTCATGGGGAAGAGCTCACAATTTGTAGTATGATGAATGGAAGATATTCTGGCACTTTTCGGAACGGAGCGTTTACGGTGAAACCATTCGCTCAGGATCAATCAACCGTTCCGTTCCGATCGTTTGCTGCAGATACTGCTTTTAAGCGATTGAATGTCCTTCCGGTTAGTTGTGGTTCGCATGTCGTGCTACGTGCATTAGCAAATGGGAAAATTACATCAGGCACGATCGGTGGAGAGAACTTCATCCAGCTCGTGATTGATAGGTTCATCTTGGCCCGCTCGCCTTTTCGATCAAACTATCAGCATTCTTTATCCGATTTATCGGAAACGAACTGCACTGTCGTCGATCCGAATCGGCCTCCGTCTCCATCAAGTCAATAGGCAACTCCATCGCCTACTAAGTAACTTGTACGAGTGACTCGCCTCAAGCGGGCAGGGCGTCGGAGCAAGTTTAGTACTTGCTGCCAGCGCCTGCTATGATTTGCATGAAATACTGACAAAAATCATGCAAATCGAAGGAAATATCATCCAATAGCTCCGGCTGTACTCGTCCGTTTGACTTTTGCTCTGCTGTGCAGCTCACGACCTCTGCACACGGAATGGAAAGGAGACAATAGCTCCGGCTGTACTCGTCCGTTTGACTTTTGCTCTGCTGTGCAGCTCACGACCTCTGCACACGGAATGGAAAGGAGCGGAAAAAAGCGAAAAGGAAATGAACCACTCGGCAGCCTGTTCCACCGCACTGCAATGTCGTGCAGTGCACGATTCCGATTCATCAACCCTTCAACCACAATCATGCCTAAATTATACCGTCCCTCCGCACCCGGTGCTGGCTCCTCACGATGGAACATTCCCGCTTTTCCCCACGGACCGGGTCCTTCCGGGCGTTTGCGTGCGTAGCAGAAACAGAACGTCGACGTTGATGTAGCATACGCAAAACAGTGAGCTGAACAAATCGCTTTCGGCATTATGCACGGCGAATAAAAACCTCGCTGCTGCGTGGCATGCGAAACACGGGGCGGCTTTTATTTTCGAAGCTATTTCCCACTTATGTCGTTAGGCCGGTGGTGGTGGTGGTGTGAGTGGAGGGTGCGGTGATGTGCGCAATTCAAAGCACTGTTTAAGATCAACTTTTGATTTCAACTTTCCGGGTGAGGAGTTTTGTTCAATTTGTGACACGTAGCGTTCGGGCTAGCGCCGTGTCAAGTCATCAGCGTGGCCTGTGCCACGTACAGCGGACGCTAAATGGCCGGGACGTGCGCTAACGAGTTTTGCGGGCTGTGTTTTGGTTTTCGACTGTGACCGGCATTTTTTCCCCCTTTCAATCATGCCACCATATAGGAACGATTTTCGTTTCTTATTCATTTTGAGAGACGAGTGTATTTTCATTGGCCAGGCGGAAAAGCAAACCCGTACTGCATACTTGCAGGCTGATTTGAAAACTTTGCGCCAAAAAGTATGCAATGTGTTTTATATTGACGCATGGTTAGCGCAGAGTAGGATTTTTGTTCTTAAAAAGAAACGATTCTACCTACTACTAGCTATATTTTACATTAGTTACTTTTCTTAAGCTTTTTAAAATTATTATTCAACAGTCCTCCTCATAGTTTTTGCTCGCAAGAAATTTCCTCGATTTTTTTAAATCTCATTTTTATAATGAAAAGTACACAAAGCAAGTGTGATAGATAAACGTTTTCTCGCCACACTCGACCAAAGCAAACAATGTCATGTTTGTATTGTGCGGAATGCCCACTCAGGCCAGTGTCCTCACCGAGTCCCCACAAGCAGAGCACGACAAACATGAACGCTTCAGAATGTTCTATCAGCAAAAAAAGTGTCTTCGAAACTCAATACGGTCTCGCAGCGAACCACGAGCGAGGAAGCGTTCGGCCAACCATTCCCCCTCCGTCGTTAGCGCTTGGCCGATAAGTCGCAATCTGGTGGCTGACAGGCGGAAGAATTTATGGTGTCGATTTATTTCATAAATATGTAAACACTTCACGAGCCGCCCGAGCGCCACTTTCTGGCGACGGGAAAGTCCATCAAACAGGTGTTCCCGGCCAAACTAGCGCTCGCGCAGGGAACAGCATCTTCGAGGGGAAGAAGAGGGACGCGGTTGGTGTGAGAGCGGGAGGGTGGTGAGAAAGAGCAAACGCTAAGGACTTGTTAGGGATATCCATTTTTGTCCGCGTGGCTCATCGCGGAAGCAGGCCCTGTTTATTAAGGACACGTTTGGACCGACATGATTTAGTCGAGCGACTGATTTATTGCGCCCGGCCTTCCGTGGTGGCCTGGGGTGAATGTTTTTCTCACGACTTTTGGCACTTTTGTTTGAGTTTACGATGGGTTCAGCAAGTGTTGCATGATAACGTTGGCATTATGCAGTTGAATTTGCGGATGAAAGTTTGGTAGCATTCGACTCCTAGGGGAAGAGATGATTGCTCTGCTTGATGCTTGCTGTTTATATATTAAGGAAATATACAGAAAGATGGGCATTTGTCTATTTTCTGTCATGAACATCTTTAATTATTATAAATGGAAAGAAAATTATACTTGAATAACTAAGACTGAATTAGGTTTGTACAAATAAAAATGTTTTCCAGTGAAGTGATTAGTACGTGAATTTTCATTTTTATTTATAATTGAATACATTTTGTTATGTTTGAAAATTATAGTGCTTTTGCATATGTTCTATGCATACAACGCATATTAATTCATTGAAAGAAAAACGTGTTATACAATACATATTCTACAACAAATTGAATCAGAACCATGTTCTGTGGTTCAACAACGAGTTGATGGCATATAATATTCATCTAACCATTGCTTAATCAAACCCAAATGTTAACATGATTCCAGTAATTATAGAAAAATAAAAATAAAAAGCAAACCGGGTTTATATCCATTCTGCCCGCTCCTCGATTTGAGGAATTTTGTTTATGCCCACTCCAACACACGCACACACCAACACACTAGAATCACACCGCTTAAGCGTTCGTCTATGCAAAACACACCGCCAGCAAGGACCCGCAGCGATTTAATCGCTGTAATTAAATCATAAATCACGGCGAAAATGTAAAGTATCCCGGTCAGCGCCCATCCGTGGGTCGGGAACGTGCTCCGGCCGTGTCGTTATTATGCGTAGGCCGCGTTCGTACAGCATATGGACCACACTTAAAGCTTACCACGGTGCCATTCAGTGCGACTCGACGGTGGCCCTTATATCATATTCACCGCGCAGATAGAGGGAACGACTCGCGGCGCTACTTGGTTGAAGCACCCCGGCTGAAGGATTTCTATTTACCCCGGAAGTGCACACACAATCACACACACGCGCACACGTACACAGTGCGGTTCCACCAGAACAGATGTCCTTCGGGTTCCACCGGAGCGTAAACGGGGGCACGCTACGATAAATGAAAAAGTGACGCGACCCGCCACGGCAGAAAAAGGGAATTAGCACTCACAGCCCCGTGTGGACCCTAACCGTATCAGCTTACGATCGCGGCCGTACGCGACGAGCGGATGTTTGCTCCCGCGAGCACAGCATCCTGCCCTTAATGCTAACGAGCAGTCGCCGTCTTCGTCGCGGGCGCCCGATGGCGTCATCCATCATCAAAGCACCGTTTGGAGCATCCAGAAGCCAAACGCGGCGCCCTAGCCGGCGCTCTGCCGTCGCCGCACTTACGAGCACCTATTTCCTATTTTTAAACGCCCAATTTCCACGCTGAAGCGGGCGCGACGTCTCGCGCCATTCGTCTTGGCGTGCAAGAAACGAACTCGGCGTGCGGGAAATGGCGTGTTTAGTTACGCGAGCGAGCGGCAGCCCGCTAAAATCGCGTCGCTTTGATGTCGCGCGACACGACACGGTGGGCTGGCGAGGAAGCGAATGCTCAAGAATGGGTAAACAAAGCGTGCCACTTGATTCCGTAATGATAATTGTAGCTGGTGGGCTGCACTGCAACGGGACTTTGAGCGAGTTCGAGGTTGGTTTTGTTGTTGTTTCAAAGCAAAACGTACATTTCATTACATGCGAGCACATGTTTCGTTTGAACATTTGTGTGTTATGTATATGAATATGTATACTACTATGGGTAAAAAATTCAAACTATAATATTTAACTCATTTCCCATTGGGACGCAAAGCAAAGGCACAGAGAGAGAGAGAGAGAGACTCCACAGTCATACTGCAGCACATGTTTCAATTGAAAAATGATACATTGAGAGATTATTCATACACCTAGCTATGTTGGGAATTTAATTTGTAATTCACTTAAACTACGAATAAATATTCAGACTGAAAACCTGCAAGCACTTCAACTCTTTGAGGAACTTTTGGTTTCAATTCTTATCCAAAGGATAGTACTCGTGCTTTCTCGAATGCTTGAAAAACTCTAAAGTACATGTTACTTCACCTGTTATGAAAAAAAAACAAGTTGTATGATCTTCATCGGGATACCGTGCCGATGTGTTTAAGTGCGTGCGTGTGTGTGTTCGGATTGGTTTGGTTTGGGTGCTGGAACTAACCGCCGCCCTCTGTCGGAAAACCAGAAAACATTTAATCAAATTA
>KZ070212.1:48206-107736 GCA_002091845.1 Anopheles cracens
CGGGCGTTTTCCACTTACCTTTCTAAGATCATATTTCCGTCCAGTCATCAATCGCGCTTCGTTCGCATTGCACCACAATTGACTCTCCTTTTATGACACTCTTCTCTTTATTCTCCAGTTTGTTCCATTTTGTTCCAGTGGTTCCACTAACGTTCTGTTTCTTTTCTTGTTTTGTTCAATATTGTTTCGTTCGTGTTGCATGTTCGGAATGAATTCAATGTAAAATAGCTATATACTCAGTATCGCACCCGGACGATTAGTTTCTATCGCTCTCTGTTAAACTCGCTCTCACTGTTAGTGTTATTTTTTTTTATTCTTCGATTAGTGGCTTAGCCCTTACCCTTTTTACTGCCAAAGGGAATTCAATCTTGTTTGAGCCACTCACCGGCAGCATTCGTTTGGTGCTTGATGCTATGAAATTCTTTCATCATTGTTGTTATGCTCGTCCAGAGTTTCTTTATATTGAGTCCTTTGTTTTGAAGATCGCACCACTTGTCAGTAGCAGACGATCATCTCCTGTTCATCTCTTCTGACGATGTTTTTCCTATCGAGAGCCATATTCGTATTATGTACAATATTATCGTTCTATGTTGCTTTATTTGGCATGGAAAAATCACAAAAGATAAAGGATCCGGTTCGCGTTTGTTCGCTATTTACTAGCTCTTGTTTTCAAAGGTATTCTGATCGAAACGAACTTAAGAGCTCTATGCAGCAGGGACTTTATTTATGCTAGCAAATCGTTCATGCCTCCCCTTGTGTTGAATCTCGCGTTTCCATCCCCCAACTATCGGTTGGCAAAGCTTTAGTTACGCTTGCCAAAACGAAAGTCCGGCTTAAGTGATCCATTCCTTTCCGGAATCGAATTTTTCCCCTTTGTTTACCCAAAAGAGAGCGAAAAAAACACACACACAAATACAAATGTGAAAATAACGAAACGTCACAAGCGCCCCAAACAACAACAAAAACAAAGCACAGTGTTCCGATTGTACGCTGCAGACAAAACAAAAACAACCCATTTCCAAGTACGATGGCATTCATTCCGGAATAATTTATCTTCACGAGATTTGTTTTTATCTCCAGCCGCACGCAGGCGCGCCCGTTGGCATCCTTTCTCGATTCGATCGTCCTTTTCACGTCCATTATGTCCCAGCGAAACTGAGCGCGCTGATATATTATTTTATTTTATTCCTTTCTCGTCGAATACACGTGCCGCCGAAGAAAAAAATACGCTGCCCCAAGATCCGGGAGGGAACAAAGGATCGACCCGGTTGTCCTTAAACACGGTGACGACCTTCGGGAACATTTTCCTGGGGGGAGGGGGGCAGCTGGACAGGCAGCGCCATTGTCTGTGCGTTCGGGGCGTACGTCTGTTTCGCCACTGGCCCAGCTAACCCTGTCAAAGATGAACGAACCTCATCTGTCTTGGCCTGCCGGCCTCGTTGGCGCGAACTCGACGGCAACCGAAACGCGGATGTAGTTTGCAGCATGATGAATGTATATTTACAGATTCGCCTACCTCGCAGAGCCCCCCCAGTTTTGCAAAACAAATAGCCGAGGCTCACGTGTGTATGTGTGTGCCCATGAATCAGGGGGAGATTTGTAGCGCTCCTGTCCCACACCAAAGGCTCCAAGGGTCCCATACGCACTTGCTATCGCGGTGGCCAAATTAATGTCGCCTGGAGCAGTCGGGCACGTGTGAGGTGAACTTTGCATATGATAACGAAGAGCTTGCGGACGATAAGTTTTCGAACGAAACTGTTCACCAAACGGTGCCCGCTCGTGGAACGGGAAACCTTGAGATGGATGATGTTTTCATTTCCTTCGCTTAATGTCTAGTCGTTAGCCCTAACGAATACATTTGTCAGTTGAACGAGATGGGGAAAAAATATTTACAAATTTCTTAGCTATGCTGGTTGAAGGTTTTGGTACGCAAAACAAAATGCTGATCCTTGTTCACAACATAACAAAAGCTTTACTTCCAGAAAATAAGGATAACTCTCGTTGGAATTTGACTAATGAATTTTGATCTTCAAACTAAGGTGAAGATATCCTCTTTTAAAGAGAATTCTTCAATGGTTAATTCATTTTTTTATTTAGTAACGATTGTTTCAAAAACCATTCAAATTGATTTTAAATCAGGAAGCATATACACAAGTACAAAACAGTTCAAAACTCTATTAGCTAATCGAATTTATTAAATACACTCAAAACGCTCAACTCAAATGGATCTGTTTTGCATAAAACCTTGCCAAACAAACCGCCCCCGTAATGGATCGAGTCGAACGTACGGATGAATTGCTTTCAGGAAGCGCAATCTTATCGCACTGGGAACGCTCGCAGTCCCATTGTCAGCAGCAGCAGCACGAACGTCAGGAGCACGCTGCACCGCAAGCCTTCGCCGCCCTGTATCGCCGCCGGATGCTCGCCTACATGCGCGTTCGCCGTTCAGATCGTCAAATCGCAGCCGGGCGGTGCGTCAGCGTTGGCAGAAGAAAAACGAACGTGTTGCGAGTGGAGCCAATTTTGCACCGCGTTTTGCAGCGTACGAATCGGTTGGTCGGTGGAGCAATGCAAAGATAGTAATTTCAATCAAGTAAATCTCGACGGCTTACGGGGCCCGCGCGCCGCGGGACCTGCAGCGGGAAAACCCAGCACTGCAAATTGCCACTTACCATTAAGCACATGGACGTGCACCGTCATCGGGTTGGCCGTCGAGGGCAGACACGTGTACTTGCCCGAGTCGGAGGATCGGGCGCGCTGGATCAGCAGATAGGAGGTCGTTATGTCACCCTTTTCCGTGATCACCGACACACCGCCACGTGGTGAATCGTAGTTGATTTCCTGTAATGATCGAGAACAGTGCGGCGTCGGTTAGCAACCCACGCTCACTTCGCCTTCAACCGACGGCCTTGTCGTGTGATATTTTTTTCTCTCTATTGCCACAACCGCATCCAGTGCACAATATGGGGCTTTTCCATTTCCATGGAAAGCAAATAAAAGAGCGCTCCTTGGGGAGGATTTATTTTGAGACGGTGTATCGTCGGCGAATTCATCCTCGGTAACGTTGGCGACAGGCTCCGAGTGAGTCCCGGCGGAATGTAATTTGTATGAAGGTAAGGTTGGAGATCGAAACAATGTTTGGCAAGCGAAGGTTACTTCCTCCGCTTAACCTTGAAAATGGCTCATGCGTCATTACGCGGTGCGTTGTGTAAC
The DNA here is from genome assembly GCA_002091845.1 of Anopheles cracens. Taxonomy (NCBI): domain Eukaryota; kingdom Metazoa; phylum Arthropoda; class Insecta; order Diptera; family Culicidae; genus Anopheles; species Anopheles cracens. Next base: position 51,420 of record KZ070212.1, read on the forward strand.
GAGCCGGAAGAGGCTTCCCAAAGCACGCCACGAGCATAGTATTGAGTATTTCATGAAAAATCGAGAAGAATGTTCGAGGGACGAGGGTCAATTTTGAAATCGTCTTGAGTAGACGAGTTTTAGGGTAGCAGAAACTAAAACATAAGCCATTTCAACATAGTTTAAAGGCGAATCGTGACATTTCCTACTAACTTATGAGATAAATCACAAATTATACAATAAAACGCCTTTGTTCGCATATATTGCATACTTTCGGGTAGATTAGATTGTTTACTCCTAGAAGTATGCAATATACACTAATATTATAACGTTATCTGGATGGGACTACTTTGAGACTTAGAGTGTGAAATGTGCTATTATGAAAAATGTATGTATTTATCTTTTGATTGCATACTTGCAGGCGTAAACAAGCAGAAGATTTTAAACGATTCCATAGGTGGGTTCACACGAGTCGAGCTCTGCTCGAATTTGTACGATCTGCGAACCTTTTTTGTCAATGTATTAGTGAGTCGAGCAAAATTTGGCTACTCTGTTTCAAGCAGAAAAGGATATCCAGTAAATGTATGCGTGAGGCTCGTCATCAAAAGTTCGACTCGTGTGAACCCACTTAACGAGTAAGCTTAAATTACATTATTTCTAAATCATTGCTCAAATCGTCTAAATAGATTATTTAACGGCTTTCCCTCTAATCCCACCCTATCCTTTCGCGATGATTGTTAAGCACTTAAACCCATTTAGCGTGCTATTGAACCCACTTCAGCAAAGGAAACACGGTCCACCGTGGCCACCAAAAAGCACACCCTTAAAAGCGTGCTGCCCGATGGACATTAGTGCCCGTCGGACTCCATAATTAAGAACTGCATCGCGGTGCATTCCCGCGTACACATTCGCGCGTAAAACACCTTTCACCCTGCACGGGTACGATCAGATCGCCCAAATTGCTTCATTTAAGTGTTTGCGTTGAAAGCAAACATCGATTTCGGTTGCCCGTTTTTGCTTTCGGCTAGCTAAAGGTAGACGGGGCTGCACCGGAACATGAAATCGCACTCCCGGCACGGAGGCCACCACCGGCGAAACATTAACCGGTCAAATTGGTGCAAATTATGCTAACGAGTGGGACGCATTAAAAACGCGAGCGGGCCATTTTTGCAGCGTTTTTTTTTTAATGGCGAGCAGGAGCAGGGGTACGGAAACATTTTTCATCCGATCCGAATCGCATGATGTGCGAAACGGGTCGGTCTGTCGGTTGTGGTTTGCGTTCGTGGGTGTGCTAAGTGAACACGCGCCGGTGATGGAAATGGACAACTCAAGTAGCCTTCACCGGAGTAATTAATTCAACTCGAGTTGAAAGATGAGTGCAGATTGGGTCGTTTGTACAGCGTGCTTGGATGATGGTTCTAGGGAAGCTATTCTGAGCGGGTTTTGTTTGTTCTAATTTGACGATTGAATGATTTTAGAGTAAAATTTTGCTTTACCATAGCTTTAACATTGTATCTCAAAAGAGGTCTTGCTGTATTAAGACAAAAAAAAAACAATACGTAGCCAATACCAAGAAGTGTCTGTAGAATTTATTTCGCGTCTAAGCATACGCGCCTTAATGTATGCAATATGCAGGGCATAGAGAGAGGAGATTAAGAGCGTTGCGAGAGGCGCCATGAGAATGCGCTATCAGAATGTGCGACAATAAATAATAGCTCTTCTTGATCAACCACAACCCAAGCCGGATGTGTTTTTTATAGTAGTGAAAAGGAAAGAATTTGAATAAACGATCGAACAGAATTGTATAAATAAAATAACCTAAAAATATAACCTCAAAACGCCTATTTTCGACCGTCTTTAACGAAACTAAACATAGCGACGATTTCGGTGCTGTACCTATGAAGTCCTAGACACGATTAAATTTCCATTTTCTTACCTCGCCGTTGTGCGTCCACTGGATCAGCGGCGGTGGCTCGGGCAGATGCCGCACGATGCAGGTAAGGTTCACCGTCGACCCGGTATCGATGTACAGGTCCGGTCCTCCAATAATGGTCGTTATGGGTTCTGCAAAATTAAGCATCGAGCGAAACCGAGTTAGCCAGCCGTCTACCAATTGAATCGGGAAGGGTTCGTTTACAGGAGTGCTTCATTAAAATGCGTTTACTACTAATTATTTTCTACCGGATTCAACTCCTTGCCAGAGAGTACGTCGCCCGTCAGCACAGCATCGCTTCGCAGCATAGCACGCTGGAATATGTTTGCACAAAACTGCATAATTTATCGACCGCACAATGCAAGCAACGGAGCGGCAGGGTGCTGCTGGCGCAGAGCAGGCCATAGATTACATCCGGAGCGCTGAGAGGTGTTTATTAATTTCTCAAGACATTGTCAGCAGTATCTAGCGCACACACACACACGCACCGAACGGATGCGGAACTTTATTGGCTGAGCGTTGCAGATTCTGGCGAACGGCTCTGTCCCAAGCCGGTAATAACGCTCGCCGGTCTCAAACCCCCAGCGCCCCCGGCACTTCCGGCAGCTCCACCCAGCGCACCCGATCCGATGCGGGAGTAATTTATTCGCCCACCGTGCATGCACATGCACGCGCGGTGGTGGCCAAAACTGTTGATGCGTGCCTACGTAGCCCCCTTACGTAATGGGCTCCGTTTGTGTAATGCGCTGCGGGAATTTCTCCTGTAATGAAATTTCCCATCAGTTCCGGATTACAGCGACAGCAGCAGCCCCCGAAAACCCACCCGGCGCTCGGCGAACCGCCGCATGATGGATGATAATGGCATTGATTTCCACCGGGAGTACGCTTATCGCTTTTTATTACAACGCGCTCCAAGATGGTGTTTGGGTGGTTTGGGTGTCACGACGCCGCCCACGACGGTGGCACGTGGGAAAATCTGCACGAAAATGTTGGGCCCTGTTTTCGGGGGCCCACTAAATGGTGGCAGCCTCGATGAAGTGACTACTTGTTGTTGGAAGTTGATGTCTGTGTTCAAGCTAATGAACGACTAATTGCTCGTTAAACGACCCGCTAGGTATTGGGTGTGGACTTTTCCAACGGCGCTTCCGGCGAGGATCAAATATAATTAGTCTGTCAATCTTTTCGGTGACGGAGGCCGCGTGGAATCTGGCTGCGACGGCACACCGATCGATTTTTACGACTCTCCTGTAAGTATCCCATTGCGCGGTTCCAAGAAAATTCCATTTCCTACCGGGAAGCACAGCGCCAGCCGCGGAACACACTCGTAGACGGCGGCCCAAACAGCAAACACAGCGGCAAAATCTAATCAACAAATGCTCGTGTGAAATTGGTTCTCGATTTTCACGCACGCCGGCAACGGCAGACGGCAGCACCGCGCAAACGAAGGTCCCTGCACCGGCAGCGGCCGGAAATGCGACGCGTGAATTCGCGCCCAGGGAGCAACCTTCGGCCGTCAGCCGCCCCAAAACCACAAAAACAACTTACCGACAACCGACAGCATCATGGAGTAGCCGACCGGGGGCGTCGTGGAGATTTGACACTCGTACACGCCGGAATCGCGCTGCTGCGGGTACAGGACCTGCGAAGGGAGAGAAAAGCACGCAAAAATCAAACCACGCAGAAACACGGGCGAACATTTTCACCCTTCGAACGGATGGCGAGATGGATTTCGGACCGGATGGAAACACATTCGGTGGTTTGTTTTATACTTCTCCTTTCTGTTTGTCTCCCTCTCTCCCTCTCTCTCTCTCCCTCTCTCGTTGCTTTGTGGAATTGGGGAAGTTTTGTTCCAGCCGGGGACGGAGGCCCTCGACGGTCCGGAGGACGGATAATTGAGTTGCAGCGGTTTGAGGTTTCGCTCGAAAGTATATTTGTGGAAAACTTCGCATCCCGAACGTCGTATTGATTTCGATCCGTGGCGGGATGGGTTGCTGTCTTGTCTCGTGCGAATGGGAGCACCAATCTTACCAAAACTTCACACCCATCTCGGAGAATTTGGAACGTGTTATCGATACTCCCGAAGACGAGCGGGAGAGCTGGGATGGGTTTTGGGTTGTAACGTATCGCAATGGTGTTTCTTCTAGTCTTTGATTGGTATCGACAAACATTTCCGAAAGGGTATTGTATTTATCTCGTTTTTTGGCATGTTTGGCATGTCTGCTACAAGAAACGAATCATCTATCATATGAAACAAATAAAAGTAAATCAATTTTATAATGGAAAAAGAACACTTGAAGAAACAAACCTAATGTTATCTAATAATTATTTATATAAAACCAATAAAATGAAATAAACGTTACTTTCCAAAGCATCCAACAAGTTATTGAAACAAACTAATGATATCACAAAACCATTACTATTTTATACAAAAAATCAGCTCCTTAAAAAAATTGTAAAAAAAACCCTCATAAATCTTCAACTAATGGCTATACCATTTCCGTTTTAACCAACAAAGGACTCACTTGTCCAGAGCTCCATATTTCCTCATTTGGTCCGGCTCATTACACACTGCAAAAGCACGTGGTACATGGTCCATTAATAAAGATTGCTCTATTAAACAGAATAAATTCCTGCCCAAACAGCGCGAGCGCACGAAGCGCAAACCACATTACCACCCCGTCGAGTGACCAATATGACCCCCGAGGTTCTAATCCATCGGAGCCTGATCGAGTTTGGGTCGGCAATAAAAGTGACACGACACGATTTCTTCCCGGGCGAACTCGGCTGGCTCGGCCAGATAATCGGCCAGATTACCAGTTAATGAAAATCTTAACCGAACGGGGATCCCCGGCCCGGGAGCCATAATTCGATGCGGCATATTGGCGCCGGGGACAGCTTTTACGCCGTCAAATAACTTATCAAGCTCATTATCATGAATAGTAATGAGCGTTGGGAGCGTTCGGTGCGGTGACCCGAGCCGGTGGTGACGTTCACCACAAAACCCCTCCCCCCACTGAACCCGGAGACGCTTTCAGGCACCCTGGAAGAAGGGGGCAAGATGCTCACCTTCAGCGACCAGTCGTCCAGCTGGGGATTGTGGACGCTCTGGTAGCGCTGGTCGGAGGTGTACGTCGCCTTGCCCACCGTCAGCAGATGCAGATCCCGGTGCCGGATCCAGGAGACCTGCGGGTGGAGAGAGAGAGAGAGAGAGAGAGAGAGAGAGAGAGGCTGGGTGATGATGTTGTGCTTTCATTCCGGGTGCCATCCGCATCATCCCGCAGCTTAGCGCCACGGATTCCGAGGAGCATCGCAATCCGACTCGCGCCGGAAGAAAAACACCACACGCCACGCAATAAGAATCCCCGGCCCTGCGCCAGTGTGCTTCAGTGGCAAAACTCGTCCGGAATGCGCCGAAAACCAACCACCCTCAACGGCGCTCCGAAACAACGCAGGGCGTTGCATGCTGCAAAAGAATGTGTGCCGCTGTTAGGGATCAAGCTTGTCTGTTTTGCTCGTGGTTTGTTTTTTGAGCCAGAGTCTTCCTCTTTTTATATATATAAAACAACGACAGGCATGTTTCCCCAAACGCCAACACAATTGCCAACAATACTTAGACATCATTCCAGCAAACTCTTTTTTAGTACTTTTAAACTTCGACGCTTAGTTTGCCCCGTTCGGAGGGATCCAAAAGGCTGAAGACCGTTGAAAGTTTGGGCTCGAATGCTTGGTGCATTGTTGGGCAGGTCTTGCGGGAAAAGAATTCACTTACTTATTCCAGTGAGTGTTTTTTCTCCACTGAGATGATTAGCTATCTCTGCTTAGCTACAACTTGCACAAAAACAATTAGGAACCGAATGTGATAAGACTTTATTTTGGTAAAAATTTCATTGATTGATACCGTTGAAACCGATATGTTTACACCTTTCAATTTTAAAAAAAGATGTTTTCTTATAAAAATGCACAGCTGGCAAAAACACACATTAAAAAATAATTTCAAAAATATTCACAATCAATAGAATGAGAAAATATCTCGAAAACATGCCAGTAATCGACTTCCGAAGGTGGAAATATTAATTTGTAATGCACATTGCATACCTTTAGGCGCAAATGTCACATACCGGACCAAAAGAATTTTAATTTTCATGGACAAACGCGAGCTTGCTCAGCTGACAGAAAAGTTTAAACAGTGATCATTCTACGTAGAAAGCTTCTCAAAAATAAACAAGCGTATCCTTATCGAACATAAGCGCGTCAGAAAGTTATGTTTTCCGGTCTCCATCTTACACAACATCCCACACGAAACAAGGTCAGTTCCACACACACACACACACACCGGCAAAAAACACGTTCCGGTAGGGATGCGAGAAAATAAATGAGTTAACTTTTTGCCCCTCCGTCGAGCTCGTTGGAAAGTTTGGCAAAAATTTCTCCCCTGAGAAATCGCCTGTACAAGGTCCGACCGAAAGTAAAAAAAAAACACACACAAAACACACGTAACGTGGGGACGAAAGTGCAAAAAATAATCCATTACGTAATCGATCAGTGCGCAAAGCATATTCGCACAAATTTGCACCCTCGAGGGCGCGCGCTCGCGCGCTCATGCCGGCGAAAATCCGCCACCTATCCCCGATGGGCCGTGGCACAGGGAGGCAGCAGATTTCTTTCTCCCCGGTGAAAACAAAAACACCCCAAATGCATGACCGATCGCCAACGCCACCGCCGCCGCCTTCCTTTCGATGATTAATGGTGCCGGTTTGTGGGTCGGGTTTATGAGAGCCCTGTTCTGTTGGCGTGTACGGGCGAATGTGGAACAAAAACAAAATAATTAAACCAGCACGTCGGAGCAGGTTGAAAAGTAGGCTTCGTGTGAGGTTTCCTGGTGTTTGTTTATATTTGTTGTGTGTTGCATACGTACGATGATAAAAGCTTTCAAAATTAATAATTACTTAGGCAAAAATGTTTCGAAGCTTCTATTTTACGCAGTTTCTCTTCCAGATATTTAAAATTTATCAGATTTTTTCCACTCAAAACTCAAGTTTTTACAATCGTAATTTATAAGGGCATTGATTGAATAGTCTTATGAAAGACACAATTCGACATTGGTTATCAAGCACTTCGATTCGATTGCAACCGTGTTTCCACGTCCAATTAACACACTTCAATCCTACGATAATTCCACTCTTCACACTTTTGATTCCTTTCCACAAACTTCAATATCCGCATGCGTTGAGTCACAAAAAAATCTACTTCAAATCGATTACTTGACCGCCAAAAAACACACCCAATAAGCAGAGAACAAGTAAAGCCCATCAAAACGCAAAAACCACCCCCTCAAACCATTATAATGCCGAATTGATGTCTGCAGATGGCAGCACGGATTGTTCGTAATTTCGGGCCGCACGAATAAAACAGCAAAAAGAAAACAACAGTCCCGGGCAGCACACAAATGGTTTCCATTCCTGGTCGAAGTTTTGCATACTAAATTCGCAAAACAAACGCTTACGAACCGAACCCAAGCGCGGCCGCGTGCCGGTTGTGGCGCTGGGACTGGTGGTTGAATATTCGCGCCCCGACACGCACACAAAGGCGAGCGCTCGCTCGCGCGCTGGCAAACATATGGCGGCGGGTGCACCGTGAAATTGCAAGTTTATGCGGATATATCCACCGACCCGACGTGTAGATCCCGGCCACACGGCCCTCGGGGGAGCCATCAAACAAAAACCGGACGTCAGCCCGCCATCGTGTGTGTGGGTGTTTGCACGAGCTAACCGCTGCTCCTGGGGAGCAGGATCTATTGCTAAATTATGAGACCACGCGGGAGCGTTGAGTTCCGGGAAGCGTTCGTCCGCATGTGCAATTTGTTCAATTATGAAGGCTGATCCCGGCCGCTTGTAATAAGGAGCCCCCGATGGGTTTGATGCTGCATGTGTGTGAGTGTGCGGGTGTGAGATTGTTTGAAGAAAACTTTCTTCACCGAGCTGTTCGCGCAATGTACCCCCGGTGAACATCAAACGAAGTAACGTATCCCTTTTTTTTTCGTTGCTGTTGCTGCCGCCAGGATGGGTGGGAAGTTTCGCTCAAATTGATACCCTTGTGTACAAACAAGGTTTAACACAAAAACAACATCTCGCTCCTTCCCGGAACCGGCCCCGTTCCGGCGTGGCACGCCGGGTAAAACTTTGAGCTTTTAAGGAGATGATGGAGGGGAGTTGGAGCCCGTTTCTTTTTTTCGTTTTGCTCCGCAGGATTTCCCGGATTTCCACGTCGTTCGAGCTTGCCCTTTTTTTCCCCCCATTGTGTGCTCACCTTTCATGTTGCGTTTTTGCTTTTGCTGTTGTGTGTGCTTGGTCCATGGTTCTCGCACCGCAACATAGAAAACAGAGCCAACCGGGGGCGGGGTAGAACTCTCGAAACAGATAAGATGTTTAGCTTTTTTAATCTCGTTCCGGCTGTTGCTAAGTGAACTTCACTTACTTCGGCTCGGTGTGTGCCCTTCAGCTGTTCCGGCGCAGGTGGAAGGCAGCTCGTAACGCAACCCGGGGCCGGATTGTTGTACCCCGTGCCCCGTACAAATAAGGCGCCCGAATCGTTTTCGCTTGCGGGGAGAAAACAAGTGGCTACACGCGTTTTTAATACACCTGCACGGCTAAGCACCAACATCACGGGAACGCACGTAAGTTATCGTAGTCGGGGCGGCTCCAAAATGGGCTCCCCTCCTATCAAAACGGCCTCCGGGGGAGGGACGGCCATGTTGCCGTATGCGATGAGTTATGCGTGCGCGGTGGGCGTGAGCGGATATTCAGGAAGTGCAAATTGCCCATCCACATTCACCTCATGCTGAACGGATCTCTGGCTCGAGGGCTATTGAACGGAACGCTATTTATCTTTTCCATTCTATGTGCTTCATGTGGGGATCTGTTTTGCCCCTAGGCTTTCGTAGCTAAACGAAAAAAGCCGCCGCCTTCCTTTCGATGATTAATGGTGCCGGTTTGTGGGTCGGGTTTATGAGAGCCCTGTTCTGTTGGCGTGTACGGGCGAATGTGGAACAAAAACAAAATAATTAAACCAGCACGTCGGAGCAGGTTGAAAAGTAGGCTTCGTGTGAGGTTTCCTGGTGTTTGTTTATATTTGTTGTGTGTTGCATACGTACGTTGATAAAAGCTTTCAAAATTAATAATTACTTAGGCAAAAATGTTTCGAAGCTTCTATTTTACGCAGTTTCTCTTCCAGATATTTAAAATATTTTTTTTCGTTGCTGTTGCTGCCGCCAGGATGGGTGGGAAGTTTCGCTCAAATTGATACCCTTGTGTACAAACAAGGTTTAACACAAAAACAACATCTCGCTCCTTCCCGGAACCGGCCCCGTTCCGGCGTGGCACGCCGGGTAAAACTTTGAGCTTTTAAGGAGATGATGGAGGGGAGTTGGAGCCCGTTTCTTTTTTTCGTTTTGCTCCGCAGGATTTCCCGGATTTCCACGTCGTTCGAGCTTGCCCTTTTTTTCCCCCCATTGTGTGCTCACCTTTCATGTTGCGTTTTTGCTTTTGCTGTTGTGTGTGCTTGGTCCATGGTTCTCGCACCGCAACATAGAAAACAGAGCCAACCGGGGGCGGGGTAGAACTCTCGAAACAGATAAGATGTTTAGCTTTTTTAATCTCGTTCCGGCTGTTGCTAAGTGAACTTCACTTACTTCGGCTCGGTGTGTGCCCTTCAGCTGTTCCGGCGCAGGTGGAAGGCAGCTCGTAACGCAACCCGGGGCCGGATTGTTGTACCCCGTGCCCCGTACAAATAAGGCGCCCGAATCGTTTTCGCTTGCGGGGGGAAAACAAGTGGCTACACGCGTTTTTAATACACCTGCACGGCTAAGCACCAACATCACGGGAACGCACGTAAGTTATCGTAGTCGGGGCGGCTCCAAAATGGGCTCCCCTCCTATCAAAACGGCCTCCGGGGGAGGGACGGCCATGTTGCCGTATGCGATGAGTTATGCGTGCGCGGTGGGCGTGAGCGGATATTCAGGAAGTGCAAATTGCCCATCCACATTCACCTCATGCTGAACGGATCTCTGGCTCGAGGGCTATTGAACGGAACGCTATTTATCTTTTCCATTCTATGTGCTTCATGTGGGGATCTGTTTTGCCCCTAGGCTTTCGTAGCTAAACGAAAAAAAAACCGTCCCGACCCCTAAATTATCCTCCCCACGAGCGGTGTGTATGACGTGTGGAGATAAGAGATATATTATATAGCGTTTTTTTCGCCTCAAACCAAGCAGGAAAGATACATAATCAATACGTGGGCGGAAGGTTGAATGTAAATCCGATAGACAGCTTCACTTGCGCGTACCCTTTTTTTAATGTTCAAACATAATTCAGCTCCAATTCGGGCGGATCTTTTTTCCCAAGGCACGGTGCAGATGTAGCGAGCAAAGGCCGGCTGGAAACCATTTATCATTTTTTTCGGACCGGTTTGCTTGAAGATCGAATCCTACGCGGAGCCTAAGTTTGAAGTACGCGAGAGATTAAATTGTTTGTTCACATAATTGTGAGAATGTTTTTTTCGCATATTTACTTAATAAATTAACGAAAAAAGTTTAAGCGTTCGTCCGCATGTGCAATTTGTTCAATTATGAAGGCTGATCCCGGCCGCTTGTAATAAGGAGCCCCCGATGGGTTTGATGCTGCATGTGTGTGGGTGTGAGATTGTTTGAAGAAAACTTTCTTCACCGAGCTGTTCGCGCAATGTACCCCCGGTGAACATCAAACGAAGTAACGTATCCCTTTTTTTTTCGTTGCTGTTGCTGCCGCCAGGATGGGTGGGAAGTTTCGCTCAAATTGATACCCTTGTGTACAAACAAGGTTTAACCCCCGGTGAACATCAAACGAAGTAACGTATCCCTTTTTTTTTCGTTGCTGTTGCTGCCGCCAGGATGGGTGGGAAGTTTCGCTCAAATTGATACCCTTGTGTACAAACAAGGTTTAACACAAAAACAACATCTCGCTCCTTCCCGGAACCGGCCCCGTTCCGGCGTGGCACGCCGGGTAAAACTTTGAGCTTTTAAGGAGATGATGGAGGGGAGTTGGAGCCCGTTTCTTTTTTTCGTTTTGCTCCGCAGGATTTCCCGGATTTCCACGTCGTTCGAGCTTGCCCTTTTTTTCCCCCCATTGTGTGCTCACCTTTCATGTTGCGTTTTTGCTTTTGCTGTTGTGTGTGCTTGGGGTCCATGGTTCGCACCGCAACATAGAAAACAGAGCCAACCGGGGGCGGGGTAGAACTCTCGAAACAGATAAGATGTTTAGCTTTTTTAATCTCGTTCCGGCTGTTGCTAAGTGAACTTCACTTACTTCGGCTCGGTGTGTGCCCTTCAGCTGTTCCGGCGCAGGTGGAAGGCAGCTCGTAACGCAACCCGGGGCCGGATTGTTGTACCCCGTGCCCCGTACAAATAAGGCGCCCGAATCGTTTTCGCTTGCGGGGAGAAAACAAGTGGCTACACGCGTTTTTAATACACCTGCACGGCTAAGCACCAACATCACGGGAACGCACGTAAGTTATCGTAGTCGGGGCGGCTCCAAAATGGGCTCCCCTCCTATCAAAACGGCCTCCGGGGGAGGGACGGCCATGTTGCCGTATGCGATGAGTTATGCGTGCGCGGTGGGCGTGAGCGGATATTCAGGAAGTGCAAATTGCCCATCCACATTCACCTCATGCTGAACGGATCTCTGGCTCGAGGGCTATTGAACGGAACGCTATTTATCTTTTCCATTCTATGTGCTTCATGTGGGGATCTGTTTTGCCCCTAGGCTTTCGTAGCTAAACGAAAAAAAAACCGTCCCGACCCCTAAATTATCCTCCCCACGAGCGGTGTGTATGACGTGTGGAGATAAGAGATATATTATATAGCGTTTTTTTCGCCTCAAACCAAGCAGGAAAGATACATAATCAATACGTGGGCGGAAGGTTGAATGTAAATCCGATAGACAGCTTCACTTGCGCGTACCCTTTTTTTAATGTTCAAACATAATTCAGCTCCAATTCGGGCGGATCTTTTTTCCCAAGGCACGGTGCAGATGTAGCGAGCAAAGGCCGGCTGGAAACCATTTATCATTTTTTTCGGACCGGTTTGCTTGAAGATCGAATCCTACGCGGAGCCTAAGTTTGAAGTACGCGAGAGATTAAATTGTTTGTTCACATAATTGTGAGAATGTTTTTTTCGCATATTTACTTAATAAATTAACGAAAAAAGTTTCTCTTTAACCTTTCTGATCTGTGTCTTCATAAGAAAGCATCAATGAAGCAAAATACAATAATAATCCTCTCATTTGCTAGCCTATTGAGTGTTTTATTGGCCTGTCAAGGTGAGCTTCAAGAGAGTTGCTGCTATCATATCGGTTCTCCTGCTTCCTATTGCATCAGTTATCACAGTTTTTTTATATTTTGATTTCATTATGTTCTCTTCAGTAGCTTGTACATTGTTCAATACGATAAAAGCATCCTTTTGATGGCTGCATATGATAAATAAAGTATCTGAATTAGAATTGAACTATTAAATCGAAAAAATAAACGTATTACCACCTATGTTGTGCCGATTGCATACTTTTAGGGGGAATTCGACCTAAATTCGATCTAAACGTTCATTACACTGATTGTTTATCGTTCATCGTCGCTCAATGCAATATAGGTTCACTGCCTATGTGGCTCCTTTTATATCCTGGTATAATTCCAAGGTTTTTAGAATTAAAAGCCATATCTGATGTTGCACCTGCGAGTTTTAACAGACGATGAAAGAGCAAAAAATCCAATTTCCCGTAAAGCCGTTAAAAACTAAAAATAAAGCAGCACCTTCAGCCTGGAATCATTCTTCGCTTCTGACGTAGGAACAACTAAATACTGCTTCATCAAACCAAACCAACCAAAACCCAGGTAGCACAACTAAGTGAACTCAGCTTTTCCCATCACACAGCTCATTAATATATCATCAGCCGGAAAGTCTGCTCGCTATGTGCAAAAAGGTACAGGCCAACCGAAAGCTTAGGATAAACACTCCGCACCTTGCCCTGTCGAAAGCGCGCACACACACGCGCACACACACGAAAGAAAAATGGATTAACGTTCAGCTTCGACAGAGAGAGAGAGCGAGTGAGCCAAATCCAACAGAACGAAAGCAACAACAAAAAAAAACACCAAGCGGCCACTCGATGGCGCCACCAACATTTCGCAAAGCCCACCCTAATCCGAAATACGGGTCAGAGGCCCCGGCCTGGTCGAAAGAATCCTTGAAAAAAGCCACACGTTCGGTCACGTCTCGATCGATACGATCCTTTCCGACCTACGCTCGGAACCGGCAGAACGCGCGCGCACACACACAAACGCGAATGCCGGCCAAACCGCCGCCAGAGAAGATTATAAATTAATTTTGCATCAAATCTGACGCAACACGCCGTGAGGAATCACGCAACGGACGGGCGAAAAGAATGTGGAAGTATTTCATTAGTCATAAAATTTAAAAAGTACGAAAAGATACGTCCGACCGTCTACGGCTAGAGATGGATGAGAAGAGCCTGTTGCGAGAAGTAACATAAAATTCTACAAACTTCTCAGCCGCCGCCGCCGCCGGCATCCAAAGCGCAAGCCGCATCATCTGCTCCGATTAATTAATTTCCCGACGCATAATGTGTACACCGCGTGATGAATGAAGGCAGCGGAAAACTGGCAGCAACCGAAACAAAACAAAAAGTCCAGAAAAATCTCCCACCCAGCCCTCATACCTTTTAAAAAATGTTCATGTTAATCGTCGTGCGCGTCTCGGCGACGCCAAACGTCCTGCCACCGTCCCCTCTAACGAGCGCCGCCGTTAATCCTCGCAGCATCCATTATCCATCGGCCGCCGACTCTCCACCCAGCCAGACGAGACTTTTAAAACACGCAAGAACTCAGCTTTTCCCATCACACAGCTCATTAATATATCATCAGCCGGAAAGTCTGCTCGCTATGTGCAAAAAGGTACAGGCCAACCGAAAGCTTAGGATAAACACTCCGCACCTTGCCCTGTCGAAAGCGCGCACACACACGCGCACACACACGAAAGAAAAATGGATTAACGTTCAGCTTCGACAGAGAGAGAGAGCGAGTGAGCCAAATCCAACAGAACGAAAGCAACAACAAAAAAAAACACCAAGCGGCCACTCGATGGCGCCACCAACATTTCGCAAAGCCCACCCTAATCCGAAATACGGGTCAGAGGCCCCGGCCTGGTCGAAAGAATCCTTGAAAAAAGCCACACGTTCGGTCACGTCTCGATCGATACGATCCTTTCCGACCTACGCTCGGAACCGGCAGAACGCGCGCGCACACACACAAACGCGAATGCCGGCCAAACCGCCGCCAGAGAAGATTATAAATTAATTTTGCATCAAATCTGACGCAACACGCCGTGAGGAATCACGCAACGGACGGGCGAAACGAATGGGGAAGTATTTCATTAGTCATAAAATTTAAAAAGTACGAAAAAAAACCTCGCCCACGGCTCTCATTTGCTAGCCTATTGAGTGTTTTATTGGCCTGTCAAGGTGAGCTTCAAGAGAGTTGCTGCTATCATATCGGTTCTCCTGCTTCCTATTGCATCAGTTATCACAGTTTTTTTATATTTTGATTTCATTATGTTCTCTTCAGTAGCTTGTACATTGTTCAATACGATAAAAGCATCCTTTTGATGGCTGCATATGATAAATAAAGTATCTGAATTAGAATTGAACTATTAAATCGAAAAAATAAACGTATTACCACCTATGTTGTGCCGATTGCATACTTTTAGGGGGAATTCGACCTAAATTCGATCTAAACGTTCATTACACTGATTGTTTATCGTTCATCGTCGCTCAATGCAATATAGGTTCACTGCCTATGTGTGTGCAATTACATTATTTTAACACGCAAGCCTGCTGAATCAGCCTGAAAGTATGCAATAAGCTAATGCAATATGAAATGAGTTAGAACGATTTCCAAAAATCTGATAAAACAAGCAAAGAATATTTTTTTCTTCAGTTTATTTATACATTTCCTTAATTCTATGCCATTTCCGGACGCGTTCAATATTTTTCTTATATTTATTTTCATCCAAACCACCCTGGAATCCTCATGAACTGATGGCTATTTTATCTCGAAACGAAGAACCAATTAGTGTAATTTACACGGCGGATAAGGTTGTAATCGGTTCTCGAGTACTTTGAGCTATGATATAAAAACAAACACCATCTCTATTCTCTCGCCCATGCTGTTTGCTTATTCTTTCCCCCCCGAGCTCTATATTGCAATTGTTTACAGTATCAACCGGCCGTCTCGTTGCTGGTAATGCTACTTCTGCTGCTGGTGGTAACTAATTAGCACTCCTGCATCGCTCGCGAATGCTAATTTATGTTTATGCAATTAGAGCAAATCCAGGAAAATTGGTTCAATCGGTTTCGCAAGCGAAGCTGGCAAAGGACGGGACGCTGTACGAACAACAAGACCCTCCGCGGCGTCTGCCCGGTGCGACAGCGGCTTAAGAGCAGATCAACACCTCATTTGCCATTTCCCGTTCGGACGCTGGTGTGAGGCAAATGAAGCGTTCTGTTTTCATCTTGTGTGTGTGCAGTTTTTTATCATTCCTTTTTCCGGACAACCGCTTCAGCTACGGCTGATAGAATCCGGCGGATTATGGAACGGCAAGGCGAAGCAATGGCGAAGCGCATACATGCGAAACAAAAAAGCTCAAAAAAAAAAATCCGTCCGATGCTCCGAAAAGCCATACTTCATTTCGACCGTGCCCCGGAACCTTCTCCCCCAGCGCGATCTTCACCGGCCAGAGACGCTCCAATTAATATCCCACCGACGTCTAATTACACACCCAGCCCAGGTCCGGTTCGACGGGCGAACCAGAAGACGGTTCCGGAACCTCATTTAGCGCGCAACCCGCAGCTCACAGCAGCCGGACTCGACACTAATTCCAATAATCCAACCGATAATTGCATTAAAAGGCACCGAAAGGAATGCATGGGAAATTTGTTCTATTTCCACCGCACCGCCGCTCCACAGCCGAACCAACACGAGTCGCCCGGTTCGAGGTGCGAAAAAGGCGGCCGGAGGCGAGTCGAGTTTTGGACCGAACACGATAAAATTAAACAAATGGCAGAGGGGAAAAAATGGGCCCGGTCCGGTTTTTATCAGTTAGACAGCAGCGAACCAAGCGAATGGGAAGCAATAGAAAGAGAGGAAGAAAAAAAACCCATCGGAGCGCGTTTCAGGGCCGAGTTTTATGGATGGGACGGGTCTAAGATTTCTGTTCGATTTGCGGTCGAAGTCGGTGGATTGAAATTCTTAATTATATCGATTAGGTTTAGCACGGCCGAAAAGAAAACAAGGACAAGGGTCCCTCCGTAAGAGGTTTGTCATAAATTTTCCTTTTTTATGTTGCGGTTTCAAGAAGATAATTCGTTTTCTATAAACAAAGCTCAAAGCAATGGTTTCGAGACGCCGTATAACTAAGAACTTAAACCGTAAACAAGAACTTTGGAATAAATTTCCATCCTGTATATGAAGTATTTGTATGTTTATTGTATGTGTTTAACAATTTATCACCTTTATCAACAGAAAAGTGGGATGAAAGCTGCTTTATTATACACTTGTTAAGTTCAGTTCAGTTTAGCAGTCAGCTGTTATCAAAGGTTCAAGTTTCAGGAGAATCCTAACCTGAAGCTTACAACACATTATCTAATTGGAATTCAAAAAGGAAATAAAAAAAACATTCACTTGACTTTACAATCAGTTTGCGTTTAAAGTGCTTCAAGAAGTCAAGGACTAGAACAAGGAAGAAAAACTCGCCGGCGGGCGTGTTTTCGCGTGTAAGCCAGCCCACGTTTCATTTCAGCAGCAGAAAAAAAAGAAGAAGGAAACACCACGAGCATCAATTCACCGGCCTATTGTGTGCGGGAATTGGGGAAGAATTTTATTTGTGTCATGTTCATGGGTTGCCGCCACTTCCTTAACCCGCCTTGGAGCGTGCGTGTCGATGACAAACGGCAGGATGCGCGGTTCCTTCGGCCGGTAATATTTCTTGTTTCGTCAGCCCGGGTCCGTGGAGGACGGCAAAACCGCATCCCCGAGCGCTGCGCCAGCATTGATAAGTGGGTCTCGGCGATAAGATATGTTTCTGTGCCGGCTGCTTGCGCTTCCAGCGGCTGCGGCGGACAAGGTTGTCCGAAGAATGTTATCCTTTGCTTTAAATGGAACAGTTTCGCCGTTCCCGCGCCGTTTATTGTTTGCGCACGACGAACAGGCGTGGAGTCACGAGATGGAGCAGAACGGACCCGAGCGAGCTGAAGCCGGCGAGCAATGAGTCAAACAGCAAAACGACAGCACCGGTGGGATGTCGTTTCATTCATTTGCTCGTGGCTGGGTGGCGGACTGGAACGGAGTCCGGGCATAAACGTACGACCCGTCTGGCGGCAGATAAGTATAAGGACGCCGGCGGTTCGGGATATGCCGCTGTACTTTCCGGAATTGGCTTTTGCTCGGTCGGTTTTTCGTTGTTGTTGCCCTGATTGTTTGTTTGTTTGTTCTATCCGGAATCCGTTCGCTTTTTTTTCGTTGATGTTGCTGCTGTTGCCGAACGTGGAAGAGGATTTTCCGAGCCCGTTCCGGTGCTTTAGCCGTGACGTTTTTATTCCACTCCCATTCCCTGTCCGAGAGGGGAGCCCAGTTTTTGGCTTCGGTCAGCAATATTTCCGCAAATGATCATTGTGGATGGTTATCGGTGTGTGTCTTGCAGGGCCTTGGTGGTGGTCGTGGTGGTGAAGGACACCACCACCATGAAGGACGCACCGGCGTCGCTTCTCGGAGCGCAAGATAAAAGTCTTAATTTGTTGATTTATGCCAATGATTATCATAACGATGGTTTCATAAGAGCGCTGGCGCAAGGGTTCGCCGGGTATATTTACTGGTGTGTTTTAGCGGTGAACCTTGAAAGGCTTTCAGTTGCAGGCCTTCGTTTGTAGTACGCCCGTGAAGCTGTGGCGAGGGCGTACCAGAAAGCAGCCAGCCGTACGCCTCCCCTCCGGCGCCCACGTTCGATCCTCATTTAGTCGATTGATTTTATCCTGGTGTGGTGTGTTCGCAGACACCAAGAACCATCAGCCTGGATTATTCTGGTAGCAAGAGCTTGGCGAGTTTTTCTTCCTTGTTCTAGTCCTTGACTTCTTGAAGCACTTTAAACGCAAACTGATTGTAAAGTCAAGTGAATGTTTTTTTTATTTCCTTTTTGAATTCCAATTAGATAATGTGTTGTAAGCTTCAGGTTAGGATTCTCCTGAAACTTGAACCTTTGATAACAGCTGACTGCTAAACTGAACTGAACTAAACAAGTGTATAATAAAGCAGCTTTCATCCCACTTTTCTGTTGATTAAGGTGATAAATTGTTGAACATATACATTAAACATACAAATACTTCATATACAGAATGGGAATTTATTCCAAAGTTCTTGTTTAAGATTTAAGTTCTTAGTTGATTGCAAGCGCACATAAAAGGGCAGCATGCGTCTGTATGCGGGGGCTAATTAATGTAGCACTCAAGCCGGCGAGCCTTCGTGAGTGTATAATCACGCATGCAGAGAAAACCTTTTCGCGGTCCCAGGCTACCGGCTTATGAATAATAAAGAGTGGCCAGCACTTGGAACCCGTGTCTGAGCGCCGAAGGATCTTGGACAGGAGCAACGCGATACAGCGACTGTATAAGTATGCTTTCTTCGACGTTAATTTGTAAGGAAAAAAAGAAGCGATTTAAAATCGATACTCCAAACATTTTTCTTGCTAAATCCAATTGATTACGCGAGAAGATCCCTGGCATATTTAAACGCTTTAAGTTCTCTGCATCATCTTGCCCTTCCTGTCTGCAGCTGCCAGCTTCTTGATGAACTACGGACACAAATGAAATTATCAATATAGCCCGGTCGGGCCGGAGTCATCCACGACCGTCATCTTTAGTCGAACACCCTCATCGCATACCCACAAACACACGCACGCCCACCTATCAAAGATCGATCCCACCTGACAGCAACACCTGGCAGCAGCATACCCGGCGGGGTCCGTCCAAACAGAGCATAATCACCGATGATGAACTGCGACATTAAATTTGAGGTTCGCTCTTGATCCAATTATACAGAACAGCATGTGAACACGCTGTGCGAGAGGGGGAAACAAAGGGACCCGCGAGCAAACACGAGTCGGTATTTCTGATTAGGTCGTTAGGTGGCAGCCCCAACATGCAAACAGCACCGAAACCGCAAAACCGAAAACTCTATTGAACCGAGCCCACCCGGCGATTCCGGCAGTCGCCACACGCGCTCGGTACACGTGTTGTCTTTGGGCGCGGGTAGTTTGTCGCACGTTGCCCACTGCCATTGATTGCGGTTGTTTCGCGTCTGCTGACATTAATTGGAGGAATGCATTCGGAGCGCAAGGGAGCGCAACGAGCGCGCGCGAAGAAGTGCTTCGATCCGGCAGGATCATGTTTGGACATTAGCAAACGCATTAGTTGCTTCTGCGATGACATGCCGGTGGTCCTTATTGATTGAACTCAAAACTGGCGAGCGTGCTGTGTCGCCTCGGGGCGCTCTTTAAACCAAGTCGTCGAGTTTACTGGCGCGTTTGGTTTGAGCCGCACATGCAAGCGAACCGATTAGAATTGCAAATACACACCAGTGTTCCAGACTAGAATCGGCTCGGAACCGGTTTTATGGGGTTCCCTCCACTCCATAATTACAAGCACCATCGCACCGGAGCGACCGCTTTTACTGCCACCAATGCATAATTTTTCGGTTGATTATTTTATGAGCCAAGAGTTTTGCCATTTTTTAACTCTCCATCACGGGTGCCTGACAGTGAAAAATGAATCGCTTTTCTTGGTGCTTGAATCGCTTTTCGCGCTTTTTTGTTGTATTGTTTGCATTGTTTGGTTGATTGCAAGCGCACATAAAAGGGCAGCATGCGTCTGTATGCGGGGGCTAATTAATGTAGCACTCAAGCCGGCGAGCCTTCGTGAGTGTATAATCACGCATGCAGAGAAAACCTTTTCGCGGTCCCAGGCTACCGGCTTATGAATAATAAAGAGTGGCCAGATAAATGTTTAAATAATAAAAGATGATAATTCCAACCCGCTTTCATAATCATCTTTCACTCTTTATGCAATCTCAACCATGCTCCAAACATTTTTCTTGCTAAATCCAATTGATTACGCGAGAAGATCCCTGGCATATTTAAACGCTTTAAGTTCTCTGCATCGCTCGTGAGCTGTGTCCTTTCACAATCCGTCCGGCGGTGGTGTAGGATGTGAAGGAAAACATTTCCCAGACGCAAGCACACGCACACACACACACGCAGGTCAGGGTGCTCACGCATCAAAACATTGCTCGGTCCGTGCGAGAGTTCACTCACGGTGAGATGGGGTTGGGTGGCGATGCGCATGTGCTGCGAACAGCGGCCCGAAGTTACGTGACAGCTTCGTGCGAAGGTTGTTTTTGGGCACTCTGGTGGGAAAATGTTGCACTAGTCTCTCTCTCTTCTCTCCTTCCAAAAGCACACTCCACCGTAGCTTTATGACATGTTTTCACTGCCGTCTTAAAGCTTTCTCACCGTCGCTTTAAACCATACATTCACTCCGCGGGCGTCGGAAGCACATTTCGGCCTCGCGTGAAAGAAAACTCAATCAAGCACTCCACCCAGCAGCATCTGCTCCACTTTGGCGAGTTCGCTGAATCTGTGCCCCCGCGCGCGCAAAATCACTCGATCAGCTGGGAAATCGAATTTTCCCGATCTCCCCCGGCCCGTGGGGGGAAACGCACCTTCACGACACCCGCCCCACGGGGCGTTCACGTAACTTCCGTGCGTTGCGTGGTTTTTCTTCCGGCACCGAAAGGAATGCATGGGAAATTTGTTCTATTTCCACCGCACCGCCGCTCCACAGCCGAACCAACACGAGTCGCCCGGTTCGAGGTGCGAAAAAGGCGGCCGGAGGCGAGTCGAGTTTTGGACCGAACACGATAAAATTAAACAAATGGCAGAGGGGAAAAAAATGGGCCCGGTCCGGTTTTTATCAGTTAGACAGCAGCGAAGCAAAGCAAGCGAATGGGAAGCAATAGAAAGAGAAGAAGAAAAAAACCCATCGGAGCGCGTTTCAGGGCCGAGTTTTATGGATGGGACGGGTCTAAGATTTCTGTTCGATTTGCGGTCGAAGTCGGTGGATTGAAATTCTTAATTATATCGATTAGGTTTAGCACGGCCGAAAAGAAAACAAGGACAAGGGTCCCTCCGTAAGAGGTTTGTCATAAATTTTCCTTTTTTATGTTGCGGTTTCAAGAAGATAATTCGTTTTCTATAAACAAAGCCCAAAGCAATGGTTTCGAGACGCCGTATAACTAAGAACTTAAATCTTAAACAAGAACTTTGGAATAAATTCCCATTCTGTATATGAAGTATTTGTATGTTTAATGTATATGTTCAACAATTTATCACCTTAATCAACAGAAAAGTGGGATGAAAGCTGCTTTATTATACACTTGTTTAGTTCAGTTCAGTTTAGCAGTCAGCTGTTATCAAAGGTTCAAGTTTCAGGAGAATCTAACCTGCGTACAACACATTATCTAATTGTAATTCAAAAAGGAAATAAAAACAACATTCACTTGACTTTACAATCAGTTTGCGTTTAAAGTGCTTCAAGAAGTCAAGGACTAGAACAAGGAAGAAAAACTCGCCAAGCTCTTGCTACCAGAATAATCCAGGCTGATGGTTCTTGGTGTCTGCGAACACACCACACCAGGATAAAATCAATCGACTAAATGAGGATCGAACGTGGGCGCCGGAGGGGAGGCGTACGGCTGGCTGCTTTCTGGTACGCCCTCGCCACAGCTTCACGGGCGTACTACAAACGAAGGCCTGCAACTGAAAGCCTTTCAAGGTTCACCGCTAAAACACACCAGTAAATATACCCGGCGAACCCTTGCGCCAGCGCTCTTATGAAACCATCGTTATGATAATCATTGGCATAAATCAACAAATTAAGACTTTTATCTTGCGCTCCGAGAAGCGACGCCGGTGCGTCCTTCATGGTGGTGGTGTCCTTCACCACCACGACCACCACCAAGGCCCTGCAAGACACACACCGATAACCATCCACAATGATCATTTGCGGAAATATTGCTGACCGAAGCCAAAAACTGGGCTCCCCTCTCGGACAGGGAATGGGAGTGGAATAAAAACGTCACGGCTAAAGCACCGGAACGGGCTCGGAAAATCCTCTTCCACGTTCGGCAACAGCAGCAACATCAACGAAAAAAAAGCGAACGGATTCCGGATAGAACAAACAAACAAACAATCAGGGCAACAACAACGAAAAACCGACCGAGCAAAAGCCAATTCCGGAAAGTACAGCGGCATATCCCGAACCGCCGGCGTCCTTATACTTATCTGCCGCCAGACGGGTCGTACGTTTATGCCCGGACTCCGTTCCAGTCCGCCACCCAGCCACGAGCAAATGAATGAAACGACATCCCACCGGTGCTGTCGTTTTGCTGTTTGACTCATTGCTCGCCGGCTTCAGCTCGCTCGGGTCCGTTCTGCTCCATCTCGTGACTCCACGCCTGTTCGTCGTGCGCAAACAATAAACGGCGCGGGAACGGCGAAACTGTTCCATTTAAAGCAAAGGATAACATTCTTCGGACAACCTTGTCCGCCGCAGCCGCTGGAAGCGCAAGCAGCCGGCACAGAAACATATCTTATCGCCGAGACCCACTTATCAATGCTGGCGCAGCGCTCGGGGATGCGGTTTTGCCGTCCTCCACGGACCCGGGCTGACGAAACAAGAAATATTACCGGCCGAAGGAACCGCGCATCCTGCCGTTTGTCATCGACACGCACGCTCCAAGGCGGGTTAAGGAAGTGGCGGCAACCCATGAACATGACACAAATAAAATTCTTCCCCAATTCCCGCACACAATAGGCCGGTGAATTGATGCTCGTGGTGTTTCCTTCTTCTTTTTTTTCTGCTGCTGAAATGAAACGTGGGCTGGCTTACACGCGAAAACACGCCCGCCTGAAGGATAATTGAGTTTTCTCCCCCCAGAAAGCGACCCCGACTGCCCCGACAATGAAGCGTGCCCAGGGCCACGCCGGTAGCGATGGCAATACGTGTTCGATTCGTTGTCGATTATTGTGGCGTTGTGTTCGACAACATAACCGGGGACAAACGACACAAATGGACCTTGAAAAGCGTGTTCGGCGTGCGGCTGAAGGATTGCAATTTGCTGGCTGGGCCGTGTGCGTGTGATGCGTACTTTATTCGCGCAATCCCGACGCTTTCGGAGTTCGTTAGGGTTTCGTGTGAATTTGTCGTCCGAAATAAATCGTTTCTGGGAACGGACATCAAGAAGCCGCCGAGTTGCGTCGACAGGACCGTTTTGTACGGATTTACTTCGAAGCGTTTGTGTGACGTTTTTCGCGGAATTTCTGCACATAAAAATAAAGTGAACTGCTTGTGTTACAAAAATATCCATACACAGCAAAACAAACTAAAGCGGAAATATTTTTTTGCAGAACAACAATTCGATAATCTTTTATTTGTAGTGTAAAAAATGGTGGAACTTCTTGTACCGCTTCATCGATGGCAAAATATGTGTGAAGATTGCATACCTTCAGGCGTTATTATGCATTTTATTAAAATTATTTATAATTTCTGTTTATTAAAATTTATCAATTTGACATTATTTCCACTGATAAAATATAGCTAGTTTGTTGAGTTGAATCCTTCACACTTTGCTCCACATTCAAAACACTCCAATACGTACGCAATCTATGTAATCAACAACGCAATAGTAAAATGGACACATTATTTTACCAAACCCATTTCGTAGCCGATTAAAACAACCGCCCACGCCGAACACCATGCAAGCGCTCATCACTCTCCGTTTCAATAAAGGTGTAATCGCATCCTGGCTCCGAAAAAAGACCGCCCCACCGCCATTACCATTAAACGCTCTCTAATGCCCCGAGAGCGTCACCGGTTTAATTAAACACCATCGATAATGACCGTAATTCACAGCACAGCACCCACTGTCATCCCGGCCCGGACGAGAAAAGGACTTTTCCCCGAGTTGTCCAATCGGAGCGAGCTTCGACGGGAAGCGAAAGAAACCAACATCTGATCGTTTCGAAAACTGCAGCATCATCACAGCTTCGATGGCACTGCAGTGAGGTCGCACCGAATCGATCTGCCCGGGGTCACCGAGATTACCGATAGCGCACAGCGATCAAAAGGACTCGTAAAAAGCCACAAACTGGGCAATGGCTTCGGGGAAGGTTTTCATTGCCTGCGCCGAGTGAAAGGCAGAAACCACCGAATGGGAGTGTTAATTGTTTCGCGTGCCCTTTCAGGATGATCGTTTATTGAATGAGTTTCCAAAGGGTTTCGTGCTGGCTAAAGGGCAGCCCTAAGAAAGAGTATTTATTATTTACATTACTGCAGCAATAGCCATCCTGGCAATGGCCCTTCCGGGTAAGACCTTTCAGTCAGCCTCTGTTCCTGGGAATTCACGCGCAGGGAAGGGTTAATGAAAATGTTTTCCCCGGGCGGGGTCGGAAAGACGCACGGTGTAACAGTCATTCAATCTGCATGAACCGTCCCGAGCTGAGGCCGAAAAACGTTAATCTGTAAAGCGTACCATTTCCCTGGATTGCTTCCGAGAAAGCATCCCATTCGTTCTCAAGACGTTGATCCGCCGTCAATCCTCCGGCGCGTTATGACGACGTGAAGACGAAACCGTTCGTTCTTTCGGTTCGTTCCACACGGTGATTTCGCGCGATTGCTGTGTCTCAGCGATGGACCGCTGTGTTCCGCGCGCCCTGAATGGCGCATCGTCCGGCGCCGTGTCCCTTTCATCAGCAGCGCCGCCGGAACCTTTTACGGCTCACCCCTGGCCACCCCGTTTCCAACCTGGCTTCGGTGTGATTTATTCAAATTTTACAAATGTATGCAAATCCCGAGCTTTGTAAGCTGCTCCATCACAACACCCAGAGCGGAACGGTACGCGGAATGACCAGCAGGGTGAAGGGTGGCGGGTGCGCGCGCTCGCTGTGATTTGACGGAAGCGATGCAAAAACGGAACCGAGCCCCGATTCGCTTATCAATCAATTTTCATTCATTCGTGCGCTTCCGACCGGTGAACCGTGAAGCGGCGAGGCCTCCAAACGATCTGAAACAGACGAAAGGTGTGGGTGTGTGTGTGTGTGGGTTGGAAAAGATTAAAATATAAGCCTCCCGAACGCTTACGGACAGGAATGGCAACCCGAATATGCTCGGGTGTTTGGCGAACTGGGCCAACCCCGCCAGGTTGGAACCGATTGGCAATGCAAATTGATTGGGATTTGGTATGCGCAAAGGTGGCGCGTACATTGTGCCCGCGCGGGAAGATTAAGGACTAACTAAGCTTAATTATAATATTTGTATAAGCCCATAGAATGCGGGAAAGGTTTAGCTAGATCCAGTTTGGCAGGGCTCGCAGAGGGGTTGAGCCAACAATCCCTTTGCGCGTTTATTACACGTTGATGAAATGGTCTATCATTTCGAATATTATATGTTTTATGAATGATGCATGCATCTCTTTCTAACTAGCTTTCCATCATTTCAAACCTGGAAGCATACAGAGCTTTTTGTGCAGTAGTTTGACAGTTTATGATCTTACTAAACAGATCATCTTGATTAGGAAAAATGAGAAAATTTATCCGTTTGTATCAGAGGGTATTAACTAAATATTAGCTTCAATATAGCTATGATAAAACTTTGGTTATTCACCCTTTAAAAAGCTATATTACGCTATAAATTAGGAGAAAAAATGCTTATAGATTTCATCAGTTTAGGTAAATTCAGTCAGGAGCGCCCAAATGTATGCAATTTGAATGCACATTTTAAGGAAAACTTTATACTCATGTTTATAATAGTTGATATTCGGTGAAAATAGTAAGAAATTATTATTGCATCGTAATTGTCCTTTCTACAAAGAGATTTTACTGATTGCCAGAATCGAATTATGGTAAACCTAAGTTGAATTTTCATTTCTGCTATCAATGTTACGGACCAAGCTTCGCGCATCATCGTCTCATAAACTTCACCCGAGCGAAATTAGTTTTGGCCTCTACCTTCTAAAACCTCTCCACTGCATTTCAAAGCTCCGTCTCACCAGCGAGGACAGGGTTAGTCTAGCCGCATCATGCTTTAACACCCGCAACTAAATAATTCAGTCCCCGTCCTACCGGGTGATGAATTAAATTGCACATCTAATGTAGGACCGGTCTCGGTTTACACCGCTGTAGCGTACTTTACATGCTCCACCATTCAACGGCATCCTCGCGAATGCTCCCCTGCGTGTAGAGCACCGTAATTTTACGCTATTAAACCCTCCACCTACCACGGGTGGCGCACAAAAACCGCGCGCCTGGCAGCGCTGATGTGTGTTCGCGCTTCGCTCTCTAATGGAAGCGACACTGTATGCACATGCACAAATGCAGAAATTGTGAGATGAAACGAAATTAGTTTTTGTTCGGACAGATTCACCTTCACCGGGTGGCTACAAATGTGTGTGTGTGCGTCGTTTGCAGCATCATTTAAGCAACGCTAAAACTATTCGAATGCGGCAGAAGCATGCAGTGCCGCCTGGAAGCAGGAAGCGTTCATCTCTGGCATCGAGTAAGCTCTTAACATGATTAAAAAACAACAACTGCTCATGAATCCCGAACTGGTACGAACAAGACATAATCATCCAAAAAACCCAAACAGCAGCCAGGTCGGAGGTGGAGCAACGCTACTACATTGTATTATGCTTCTAAACATATTTCTAACACGAAAAACCACACAATATTTATGCTCCCACCTTAGTGCACCTAGGCAACTTCGCCTGTGCGATGCTTCGTTACCTTGAAATAAAATTAAGCGTCATCCCGCTCTACCGTACGCTGAACAATGATGAAACATTCCCATCGAGCAAAACACAACACCAGGCACAAAACTTCGGACCGGATCTTTATGGGAAAAACACTAAAGCTGCCATCCTGGCGAGCAAGTGTGTGTGTGTGTGTCTTTGTGCCTTGGTGCAGGAGACATTTCACTCTCGGAAACCCCATGCCCTAAGCTGTGCAGATGACAGCCTGCCGGACCCATTGCCGGGGCAGGTGAAATATCGGATCGACCCGGATGGCTTTCGGGGGAAAAACTTTAATCTCCCATTGTTCTCCCACTGCAACCGAAATGAACTTTCATCGAACACTGCAGGGATTTGGTACGGGGATGCGTTGGATGCTGCTGAAGTGTTTTGTGGGGTGGGGAATGAATGCAATCTAAAGAACCACAGGATGCACACAACCGGCACCCACGCCCATGTTCTTCCGTGTAAATGCTCCCGATAAAGAGCCTCTAGGTCGCTGGGACCCGGTGAGTTATATTTGTGTTCCAACAACGCCTAAAACTTCTCTCGGGAGGTTGCCACAAATCAAGTTTCTTGCTGCTCGGCAAATAATACAACAAAGAGCTCAATTTATGCAGCCTCTCCACCCACCCAGTCCAACGCGTTCCGCTTTCTGCGGGACGCCCACACCAAAGGGTATAGTGCCCCCATCGTTCAAAACATTCCGGCGTCACGCATCATTAATTATCCAATGACGAATGATACCCGTCCGATCCGATACGGCCGAAGCCGATGGATTTGCGAAAGCCCAGCCTCGGTATTATCTATTGTAGGGTGATTGTGTCGGTGTGCGGCCCACCGTGTGCCCAGCCCAATCTATTTGTGGCGTGCGGGAGCTAGACAACGCTCATCAGCCCACTTCTTCTTGGGTGTACTGCCGTTCGGAAGAACCGGGAGTGAGACCGATCAGAATAAACATTATTCCAACGAGTAATCGTTTATCTTCCCTAATCGTTGCCATGACCGGGACGCCACCACACAGGCAAGGTGCGTCCATTTTGCGTAGTTTTAGTTCATACTTGTGTTTTTTTTTTGTTTCCTCCTGCTCTCAAATTCCAATCCGGCTCGAAGGACCGAAGGTGCCCTGAGATTTCTTCCCACTTCGGGGCGATGGTAAAAGCAATAAAATTAATGGAGACTTATCACTTACTTCAAGTGTTCATCCCACATAGCGGACGAGATTGATTCTGATGATGTGGTCACGCTGGTTGTTCCTGGCGCAACAATGACCATTACTCAACGCTGGCATTCGGATTACCCAAAACAAAAAACTGTCCAGAAAGAGACCTGGTCTCAGCAAGTTGATTTGGGGAGACGTTGGATCATGCGGATCATCCCTATTTGTACCATCCATCGGGAAGGTGTTTGGTCCGAAGCTCACATTCACAGTTTCCAACATGGCGGATATTTGTCACGCACAATTGCACCGTTGGAAGTATTATTGTGTCACGCCCAACTGCACACCGCCACACACACGCCAGTAATGCACGTTTGCCACCGGGCGTCATCGCCAAGTAGCAAGCTCAAACCTCCGTTTCATCGATACTGTCATATCGTAACCAGCCGGTAGAGCGACAGTGCCGGAAGCGTGAAACTTTTCACTTTTCCGTCGCCGGAACGCCGGAAGAAAAAGTTACGGAGACATTGTGAGACAGAGTCGGGTCTCTCGGTGGAAATCAAGCAACGGTACGGTGTTTATGTATTTTGTATTATCCTTTCACTGCCTGCCGTCGATGCGGCGGAATCGATGCCGACAGGAGGAGATATTGTTTGACATTTCTTACTGCCATGCTGGCATAATGGTAAAGTTTCTTTCCACTTTTGCCGTCGCCGTTTGGAAGACTTGTCCTGAAATGTTGCACATGCTGCTGGGTTTCTACTATTTTGTAGGTACTAAGTTGTTACAGCCTTGCTACACCAATCTCAAACAACCACTTGGCAATCATGTTTCGTTTAGCACAAATTTCCCCCAAAGGTGCAAAGAATGCTAGCCTGAATCAATCATTTCCCCACATGTGTAAAGTTCAACTGACGCTGTCTAACTTAACACGATATTGGGAACCTTACCAAACATCACAAGGCTTCTTAAAAATTGATATCTTATCAGGAAGCTTCGCGCATCGCACAACGTTTCGATTCAGCTGCGTTTCAACGCTGCGTCGCCTTGTGTTTGCATTAAGTCGTGTCACCGGCACTTCGTTTTGGGGGCAAGCATTTCTTTACACATCTCACACCAAACGCTCACACTTTGCACGCCAGTAAGAGAGTTCCTCCGAGCCAGCCGGCTCAATGGGAAACCACAAACAAATCGTTCCTGGGAGCCATCTTCCCGCGCCGGTTTCACCGACACTAATTTAAATGTTACTGTTTCCGACAGCATGTTTGTCTTCATTACCGTTGGGCCGGGTCGGGCACATGGCACACGCGCCCGGATAAAAGCCACCACCACACCGATGCGCCCGCACATCCATAATTAAGAAATTTAGTGTACCATATGCCGAGCGTTCGGTTTCGGAAGCGTCGTCGCCGGCTTCCGCACGCCCGAACCTGACGTCTGTGGCTGAAGTGGCAAAGTTTACACACTCCGGCACGGCTCGAGAGCCGTTTGGGCTCAATTGTATCGCACGCTATAAGCTTCGAGGCCTTCGCCTTAGCCCGAGACGGATGGTCTGATTGTGACAGATGGTTCCGGAAGATAGCTCAACAGCTGGCACGCCGGGTCCCGCTCGGTTAGCTACTTGCTTAAGATCAAGATTAATTCCTGAAGCATTCCGGAGCGTTCCCGCCGGGCAGGCGACGGTTGCCGGGACGCTTGATTTCTCATAAGTAGGTTGATGAAGAGGCTACCCGGTGTCCGGGCTGTTTGTGTGATGATGAATTAACACCGAACCGAGGGATGGCACAGGCCTATAAATAATGGCACGAAGCAGCAGGCTGAGCAAAATACTAAACAGCGAGCCGATCGTCTGGAACTGTTTGAACATGATTTATTGATTCCGAAGCGAGAACATAAATAATGAAATTAATTATACAATTAAATAATTAAGAATATTATAAATTACATAAGCATTTTGAGACAAATTGCCAGTAAAACGGTAAGGTATGCAATCCACAACTCAAATAGCCTTGATGCGTTGCGAAAAAGTATTAAAAAAGAGAAGATAAACTAAATAAAGCATGAATGAACTTTTGGACTGGTGAGTGAGTTTGCGCCTAAAACTATGCAATGTGCTCTACTTCATCGCATTGGGTTTTCTTTTGCTGATAGCTTAATGAACATATTAAGCAGAGATGTATCTCTTGTTAATCCATTATGGCATTCTAATAAAAGAACTACTTCATTTTGTGCTTGAGAAAGCTGGACAACTTCATTCATTCGCAGCACATACATAGTTTTCTGTACATACAAGATATGTGCAAATTTTTCTATTTAAACAATTCACAGAAATGTTCAATGAAACAAAAACTAGTAACTGCGACAGTTGCTCCAAACGGAACTCTAATTAAACAGAAACAGATTTCCAAATCACACTTCCCTCAACTCAATTACAAAATCCCAGTACCCTTTCCGAGGGAAAAACAAAGCTCACTCGCCTTGCAGCTGGCAGAACCGCAGGCTCATATTTTCCACACTATATACACTCGGCCGAGCAGAAACGACTCGCCTTACGCTACGACAGCGGCCTTCCGATTGCAAACCTCAAAAACGCCTAGCGCACCGACAAAACCCATCGCCCACACACACATATACACACGTACCCTCCTATTTCTCGGTGTTCCACTGCGGTCCGGACGGTCAGAAGAGCAATTGCGGGTTCCCGTCGGTGCGAAACCCAAAACTCAAGGCTAAAAATCGGTTCGTATTGTTTTGACTTTTGCATTCGGTCTGCCAAACGGAGCCGTAGGCAGTCGGCGCGGGGAGGCGGGGCTGGCGAAAAAGCGAAAGCGCGCTTACCAGCACCCAGAACCGAATCAAAGCGATCCGCCGGCGAGCAAGCGAGTCGTATGTATGCAGCCGGCGGGAAAAACCGCCGAGGACAATCATTGAAATTCATTACGCAGTAATTTTCCAAATTTTACTGCGATTCCAACACACTACACCACACGATGCGGGGAGAACGTTCTCTCCCTATCTCCCGGGTGGGGGGGGGGGATTCGGAAAATGCCTATTGACAGCTTACTCCCGCCGACGGGTGTATCGTGCGATCTTTCCTCCAGGCGTGCCGCACGAGCGGGTTCCACCGACATTAAGAATATTAATTGAATTCAACGATTACGATTTATTTCCCCGGTCGATGGGAACTAATGTCGTGAAAACGGAGGGTCCCTAAATTAGCCTCAACTCAATTCATTACGAGCGGGCGCCCTTTTCAATGTTGCTCTCCGGTTGCTGCGTGCAGATAGGGCTCGTGGGGGCATTAGTTTCGTGCTGTAATCTATTTAAGGGCGACCGGCGGGATGGAAATAGTGTTCGGCTATTAGCCCGCGCCGACACTGCAAATATGCCACGGAATGGTCGGTGATGACTTTTTCGTGCGAAAATGTATTAATTAAATCACGTACTAATTTGATCAGTGATGGATAGCGAAGGGACAGTGCGCTGGGACAGAAATATTGCGCACAGCCAGCTCTGCGCCCTTGCGTATTGTCTTTTCTAATGATGGCTTTACAACTAGGGTAGTCTAAAATTGTTTCACTAATTAAAGTATGAATAAATAGCCGACTTTTAACTTTCATAATAGTGCAAAAAATGTACATTTTTGGTTGTTAAAACCCTTATTATTTGAAACCGAGTACTTTAGGCAACTAGTTTTTTCATACGCTTTCTACGATTAATCAAACGGTTTTGTGGGAATAAATCACAGAACGGACGAAGGTCGTTTCTATTCAGCACAATAATACACTTGAAATGCTACAAATCGTTCCACGAACAGATTGTACCCGTTTCACAGTTGACTCACCAGGATGCAACAAATTTACCATGAGGATAAGGCTATTTCGGGAAATTTGCGCCAAAATGTATGCAATCTGCTCGAAATAATACACCACCAAATGCAGCCAACCTCACGCCAATTGCAGTCAATGATCTATTTGCACCACAAAACAGCGCACCACCAAACAAATACCCGAAACGGCCACCTTCCAATCGACGGTGTTAAATAAATGTCCATCACAGCGACACAAAAAGCGTCGCTAGTGGCGAATGTTTAACACGTAAATGCACTCCTGCGGCGCGCGCACATTAGCACGTAATTGGTGTGAATTGCTATAATGATGGTGGCCATTAAACGGTTGTCACGGTTCCGCCGCGGTCCTGGCGGAACCAGGGCTGCCGGGGCTTCGCAAACGACGGTGTCACCGTGTTCGGGCTGACGAATGAAATGTTGCTATCGTGCGAGTACGATTCTGTGACACGTGAGATTTCCAGGCGACGCGTTTGTAGTTGTAATATTGGATTAATCATGTCTGACTTTCTTTTAATGCAATCGTTGTTCAAAAAGTATTTTAAGCCAATGAGCTGCTATGATTCTGGACAACATGTCTGATGGATTGCATAGTTTCAGGCGATTAACTCAAAATCAGCCTGAAAGTATGCAATTACTTAAAAAATGTATTTTAATTTAATCTACTGACGAATTCATTATTATACATTGTTTGTCAGTAGGTATACCATAACTAATACTTTGTTTTATTTCATAAAGTCTCGTTATAAACGATGCATCTCAATCAGTCAAATTAATGTTGCTCAGATCCTTTTCTACAAAAATCGCACCGTCGCATTTGATTAGCCGAGCACCTTGTAAAATTTAGTTCCTATAGCAGATAAGGGAACGCGACCACGCAAAGAGCCGCCAGCGCGCTTTATCCAGCCCATCCGGAACACCGTAATGAAGTGAAATATTCTAAGCCATAACCAACACAATCTCGGCCCATAACTCCCGCATACTTTATCACCCGGGCACCAGGCCAACCACGACCAGACCCGAACCATTTGCCATCCCGCTTATCTGTGGATGTGCCGTACACCCACCAAACAACGCCGGCCTGCTGGTCCGGGC
Organism: Anopheles cracens; assembly: GCA_002091845.1. Classification (NCBI taxonomy): domain Eukaryota; kingdom Metazoa; phylum Arthropoda; class Insecta; order Diptera; family Culicidae; genus Anopheles; species Anopheles cracens. The sequence continues at coordinate 84,420 of KZ070212.1, forward strand.
CACAGTTACGCGGTCAGCCCACGGCGTCAAACGGTGGCGCGAGTCTTACGCAATCGCCCGCAGTGGCCTCCCGTTTGGCAGCTGCAGCGGCCGTCACTCTGCTTCATCCACTGCCGCGGTACACACAAAAAATATGCACCCAAGCGCCGGTAGTGGTCGCTGGGCATCTCGGGTGGGCGCACCCGGATTTTCCGGCTGGATGCGTCGGGTGATGGCTGGTTATTATGAAACGGGAAAAGCGCAACGGCCAGAAAGGACAACGCGGTCCGAGCGACGCACGACTTGATGAAGTGTTTCCCGCTTGAACCATGTGTGTATGTGTGTCTGTTTTTCGATATTTTTCCTCTCTCTCTCTCTCTCTCTCTCTCTCTCTCTCTCTTTATCCTCTCTTTTCCCCGAAGGATGTTTATTTCCTACGGACACGCGTTTGACCCACCGCACGACGGGTTGCCAAATAGCGCTACGCCCATAAAGGCTCCCCCTAAGGGAAGTGATGGTGACAATTGATGAACTCCTGCCCTGACAGACTCTCACAACGGGCGGGAGCCCCGAGAGGGTCACCATCGGCGCAAATGGTCGGCCCGACACATGTTTCGAGGCCAGGCGAAAGAAGGATTTTTCCAGCGCCTCGCAGCTCGAACGGCGCCCGAAAGTATGCAATGCGCCCCGTGTAATGCCGCCTGCAGGTCGGGGTCGGTCACGCCGGTTGACAGTGTCATAAATCAATCAGTCACATGCTTGGAATAATTTATGTTACTACTGCAATGATTTTCCTCACCCACGCGGACGTACTCACCCGGTGCTTCGTGAACGTGCAAATGACCCTGTTTTCGTTCTCTGCCATTCTTTTTTTTTTGGTTAGTTTTACTGCTCTGTTCTGCGCTGCTGTCTCCACATTGCCAACACATCATTATGTCCGAGCTGCAGTGCCCGCAGAGACGCGTTTGATATCACTTTTATCATATTCGCGTGCATTCGTTGATGAGCCAATTTAGGGCCGGATTGATCGCCGTGATTGATATGGCAGCATGCACGCGAACAATAATCTCGCAAATGAGTTGCAGGAAGGGAGAGGGCGCTGTGAATGCTTTTATTCTCTTTATTACACCGTGTGCTTACCTATCATTTATCCGATGGAATGTTTCTTGTTTATGTTATTCATTCCATCAGCTGTTATCATATTGCACAGTGTATCGTTGCGGGTTTTATAGTGTAAAACCTTCAATTTTGAATCTCTGCGACACCTTTTGAAGTCGTAGTTGAAAAGCTACATATTTTTTTATCATTTTCATCATTTTTGTTAGGATCATCAAACGTTTTCATTTATTTATAATTCTTTCTTTCTATATTTTTTTTACTTGATCGACATCAATCATGATGTCTGCCCGTTCATTATTGATTATTAATCAGCACTTGCGTGAAATCATGATACCATCGATTATAATCGCTTCACAATGTTTCCTGCAATCGCTAATGAGTTTCAATCAACATATCAGCGAGCGATATTAAAACCCTCAGTTCGATATATCCTTTCAACCAGGCCGCCTCCCCCTAGATGGCAAGGTTCCAATAAGTGTCATCGAGTCAGGCCAATAAGTCACAGGCTGCGTCCCACGCCAAGCGCTACGCATTTTCGCCTCCACGTGCGCAGCAGATGGTCTGCCAACATCGCCCACGGGTTGCCCAAATCAAACACCACACTCGGTTCCTCCGGACTCCGGGAAGCGAGCGCGCTTCGTTATTAGCCACGATCAACCGCACAACGCGCGAGGGCGAGGGCATGTTTTCAAGCCACTCCCGAAACTACTCCAAACAGTCATAAAGCGAAAAAGCGGGTGGCGATTGATTGCATTTCGTCCGTTCTGGTGTGCAGCTGCCTTTCCGGTGCGAAGGGTTGCACGTACCGTGGCACAAAACGGCACACGGCAGCACTCCGGTTTGGGTTGCGGCTTTCGCCCACCAGCGCAACAATGGCACGGGCAGAGCCCCCGAGGCCCTGTTGTGTTCGTGATTGGAATAAAATCGTGACGAGTGTTTCGTTTTTGTCCGTCGAGTGAGTGTGGGTGTACTGTGCAGAAGCTAAAAACGGTGGTAGAGTGCATCAAAAACTCGTTGCGTACAGGTTGCCACTTGCAACTGTTCCGTTCGATACTAACTAGAAGGCCCGAATCTTGAGTTGTGATTTCGAAATCAATATGCTCCGCAGTAATCGGGTTTCGTAGTCAGCACACCGAGCGCAATAGACGTTGGACTTTGATTGCGTGAGTTTAAAACTCGTTCTCTCCATACCAAGGGCGAGGTTAGCTACCTTTCGGTTCAAAGATGATACATCACATTGCTACTATGTCGATACCCATGCTGAAAAACAGATTTTTTCAAACTCGACACTCGTTCTCTAACAATCAATGAATATTCCAACACATTATTAATGGATTAAGTAGTATAAAGAATGAAAGCTTTGAGATCTTCGAAATAAACATTTATTAAACTCCACTGTGGCAAAAAGTATACCTCACCAAACTGGATAAGACATACACCAATAATTTAGCTACGCATGTTCAAAATAGCCAACCAACGAACGAACCAGGCCCTCCCTGTACCGCCCATAATGTGACAACGTTCCAGTAATTATCCTTATGTCATCCACACATTTAATTACACCGAAACCTCTCCAATCGGCTCCATCATCTACGAACCCAGCCCGGCCAGTTGCTGGCCGGGCGATAACCGAACTAATACTTCAGACCGAGCGCACGCTGGACACGGCTCCGGGCGTACGTACGTCCAAAATCAACCGACTAACTTCATGCGCACGGCATGCGTGTGGCCCGGCGTTCGATGAAGCTCCACCCGAACACGTCCCAACTGTGGATGGGAATTACTATCAGCACACACACACACACACGCCCCGCTGTTCCATGCTGCACGGTGCACAGTACATGGGCTCCTCTTCCAGGCACGTCCGCAACCATGGCCCCGTACCAGGCGACCATGATAAACAACAGATATGTTTACTTCATTATGGAAATTATGCCCCAGTTCACTCCCGCCCAGTGGACGAGTGGCTGGAACGAAGCCCATTGTCCCGGGTGTACCGATCGTCTGGACAAGAGCCGACGGCCCCGGACGAGTCTCCAATCGTTTCGCTAGAGGAGCCAGCAGAGCTAGACTGGACGCCGATACGGCCAGGACCTTGTCCGGGGAGGAGAGGAGACGCGCAAAATCTCACCAGGCTGCGCTGCTCGAACACATCCCGAAAAATTGTGTGTTGAGATAAATTCAATCATTTAATTGAATTTCCCGCATGATAATACTCGGGGTATGGGGGTACGTTTCTTTTTTTGCCGGCTCCTCCTGCACGACTTCATGAGCTGGTACGGCCGAACGTTGATTAAATTACAGCGAGGAGTCGTGCGTTACAATTACCGCATCATTTTGACAGGAAGTTTGACCTTTGCCTGCGACAAGAGTAAGTCTATTATCCTGAAACCTCGGAGCGTTGGCAGGCTTTTTCCATCAGCTGCTGGACGTAACGTATCATAGGAGCTGTTGGAAACGCTGGCACACTGCCAGTCTATTTTTATCGTTATTTTTTGCTTTGAGTAATAGCGTTACTATATAGAGTTAGATAAAAATGCTCCTTCCGCTTTCTCGATCACCTACTTCCAAAAGGAGCTTTAATGTCTGCAAGCCGCTCCGAAAGCGCTTTTTCCCCGTTAAACAATCATGATTAATTGAACGGGCTTCCGTGGTCCAACTTTCCAGCTAATCCTAACCTTTCGAACGATGTCGACATGACCCCGTGCGTCATGTAAGCCTCAATGTCGTGCATTCTTAATCCGCTGCCAGCACTTTTTAACTCCCGTCGTGTCTGCAAACTAACGAAAAAAAAAAGGAAGACCCACCACGTCCTGCGAAGGGTGTACCGTGCTCGGTTTGGATAGCCGTTCGACGTTCGAGGGCGCTTCTGGAATGGATGAGCAAAATGAGTTGTTGGAGCGCAGATAAAAACCAGATGTCCGTCGGATTATGCAGGCCACGATAAGGGCGGGGCACATAATTCCCTGCCCGGGTTTCCTTCCGAACGCAGTCGTTCGTTTCGTATCCGGCGTCTGGAGCCGTAACGATGGGCTCCTCCCAGCCATCCCAGCTCCCGGGTGGCCCTGGCGTGCCAGTAATTTTCGACGACATCATCCGAGAATGCCATTGTTGCCGGCAACCGAAGAAAGACGCACCGTAATGAACTTCACAGGGATGGGAAGAAGAAGGATGAGGATGTCCGCACCCAGAAAAAAAACACATCTCTTCGAATAGCGACAAAACCCATTAAACAAAGTGAATTACCGAAACTACCGAAAAGATACTGGCCCGAACCGGGGGCCGGAAGACAAAGAGGCCGGTGTGGCTGTCACACCTCCCACGGGCACCTACACAGCCATTATGGCGTGCCAATGCTTTATGACACGTCAACGTTCCCGGTGCGGGGTGGTCAACAACTGTCCTGCCAACCTGAACGACCTTCTCACCTCGCCAACCCCGGAACAGATTAAAATCGGATTCGCGTACCCTCGGTGCGAGGGTGGGTCGCCATCACGCCGCCTGACCATGGGCTGACGTTGTGTGCTGTGATGAAATTTTACACCGACTGTTAAAAAAGCACACCCCCAGCGCCGGAGCATTAAATAATGTAACACTTCATGCCGGGAGGTGATAAATTTTTCAATTTGTAGCACATTTCGCCACGACCCCCCACACACACACACACACACACCCGGAGCACGTGCCGCCTGCCGCGAAGGCTACACTCGCTTCCGGGGGAGTGATTCGCACTGTTTTCGCATAATGCGTTTGGCGCCCTGCGTCCCCGCGGGCGGTGATGACCTTCGCTGGCATCGTGACGCTAGTGTAAATCGCCGGTCCGCTGTCCTGCGGTGGTCTGGTTTTAAAAGTTTTAATCATCATTAACACTCAACCGCCCGCTCCGGCGCGAACCGTGGGAGTGTCCCATCAAAGGCGGTGGGGACAAATGGATCCGACACATAAACAAGAATCATGTCGTCAGCCCGTGGACGCTTACGCGTAGTGTGATGTAAGTACATTCTAAAGAAATCATTCGCTCCCTTTTCCTGCTCGGTAGTTACGTTGGTAATGGGTCGGGCATGATTAATAGGAACGGATCACCCTGTAAAGAGGAGGTTCTGCGATTTATGCAGAATAGGGTTTCCGAGAGGCCGTCTGAAGGTGGTCCTTAAAATGTGTTTTATCGGGTAATCTTCATTTGGTTAGGTTATTGCTACGATTTCAATCATGCTTTTCTCCCCCGTTTGTGGGATGCCTTTTTCGTGCAATTATGTCTACAAGCTATGCGAATGAAGTGTCAAAAACTACTCTGTAACAAAATAGTCCTACGTTTGTAGACGGAATTGAAAATAAATATACTTTCACTAATTGAGAAGTTCTCCAACATAAATGTTTTTCTTTCCGATGAAATCAGGAAAGCTGGTATTTATAATATCTGCTGAAAACTTCACATTCCTTGCAATGAAAATAGCAGCATCAGCATTCACTGCGAATTACACATTCCGTATCAAAATCGTTAACAAGCAAAAACACATCGTGAACTCTCATGCGAATGCAGCATCGGCACCCATTCCGTTTCGGAAAGTTGGCCAGCTGGTTGCTTTTTGCGGAGAAACATCTTCCAACGGGTTGGCCGCCGCCACTTCTACCTGTCGGTCACGCTGCTAGCCACCGTAAAACCGGCGGGCAAGCATTCTTCAACTAAACTTTCAATCATAACAACTGCAAGCAGCGCCCTGCTCGTTAGTGGAATCTCGCAACGGCCAACTTTCTCTACAACTTCCAGTACGCCTTGCAGAAGCCACAGGAAAAATCGAAAATTTCCTACAGCCTAACTACACGCTGCATTTCGTCCAACACGCCGTGCAAACAAACAAATGAGCTGCATCGAACGGCTTCGAGATGTGGTTGGTTCGGGTGGGTCGAGCTAAATTGTTTCACTCAATTGGTTCATTATTAATTACCGTTCGAGCGCGCTAAATCGTGCAGGATGATCGGGCTCGGTAATTATAGCGCGCTGGTCGAACGAGCAATCATCGCCGCTGGGTTAGCAAAAAGCAACGTTTGCTATCCGATACCGACGGCAGCCACTTGTGGGAAGGTTAGCTGAACCGAATGCCTGGTTCATAACAGCGGCAGGTTGGTTTAACGAGTGGAAATGATTAACTGCGCGTTTTTGTGTCGATTGGAGTATCCTGGTGGAAAAAGATGAGTAAAATTACAATTGCAGCAGTATTGTTTTCGTATGATTAATGTAAAATCATTGAAGCTAATTGTTTTGTATAATTTTCTTTTGAATTGATTCAAACTTTTAAACGGAATTTATGAATAATCCAAAACGTGATAACTTTTTTAATAATCTTATTTTTTTAATAAAAGGCTAAATAAAGATATAAAATACAGAAAAGATTTAAATATAACAAAAGAAACATAAAACATAAGAAAACCAAAGTTATAACTAGAAATCAGTCCACTTCATACGAATCAAAAAACAATTTAACAATGTAATATCATCAGTACAATACAGTATTACCACAAACTAACATAGTTAACGCAAATAATTTAAAATTGTCAAAAAAAAACACAGCAATATTACTTCAAAAAAGCCAAACGTTTGAGTTGAAAAATCTATCTTTCATGCGAAACACTTAAAATAAATTGATTTGTCACAAAAAAACTGCAATCAAACGATAACGATAATTAATGACATCGTCATTGGCCACTCATTGCGCTTTACTTCCAATCCGACCGACCAGCTGGAGCAGGACAAATGGATGATCTGGTCGGCCCCGCGCGAACACGCTCCCGGGGAGAGGATCCACCAAGCAATGTTGATTATTCAATCCAATTCTTAAATTTGCATTGCAACCGAGCTTTTTGCCGACGTACCTTGCGCGACGGGAAAACGTCCACCCCCAGCACGCGAAAGCAAACAGCAAACAAAAAAACGGCATCCGGTCGGGAAATTCATGCGAAATGCAAACAAACTGTGATTGCACACTAGCATCACAAGCTGGAGAGGTAAAAATACAGTACGACCGAATGCACCGCTTTTTCACACTGCCCGGCGGCAGACGCGGACCGCTTGAAACACTGAAAGTTTGCGAGTCAATACACCGCAGTAGCACCGTCTGCAAACATAGATTGCGTGTTAGTCAAAGGTAAGCGGAGGTGGATAAACAAAATAAAATATCCTATGCATGAGACGGTGGGATATTTTGTTCTCACCAATTCGCTTAATATTGAATCAAATACTCCGTCTAAAATGGCCTATGAGATGTCGCGTAAAATCCGATGCGAAATCTGAAGTATTTGTGAGGTACAGATTGTGTTTTGATAGCTTAACTTTATTTTTTTCGGATCGTACACGCTAAGGGGCTGCTCTAAAATAAGTCTGATGAGACAAACGACAAGATCAAACGTATGACGCTGTATGGAGGTGCTCTAGAAAAGTCTGTCTGAAAAATCAATCTTGGTAAATATGGTCATTTGAAGACAGACGTCAAGATTTTTATTTTCAGTAGAATATCATTAGTTTAGTATTAGCAATGAAGTTTAGTTCTTTGGATTGGGTTATAGAATCTTTAAAAAATCGCATTGCGCTTTAAAGCTGCGTTTATTGCGTCGATAAAGAGTGTGTTTCATCTGCCGCGATCATGACTGAGATCGGATTATTTACTAAACAGTAACGTTATGTAACAGTAACACTCCGATGAGCAACCTGACCAAGCAATGCTGTCACTGCACAGTGACAGACATTCTTGGAAGAGTACTTCACACAATACGCTGCTGGCGCAGATCAATGTTTACCATCTGTTTATATATTTGCAAGCAGCTGATGAATCGCTTCTACGTAGGTATAAAATCGATTACAGATCAAACGCCCCATATCATAGCTACGAGGCATCATGCTGAAGCGACTGTTTCTTAGTGTTGGACTGGTGTATTGTCTGATCTCGCTGGGACAGGTATTTACACACAGATCGCAATTTATTTTAAAACCGAGTTAAACACCTTAAAAGATAATTCGATTCTCCCAAACAAACAGGCGAGGAAGGAGAGTACGGTGGAGGAATGTGAGAAGAACATTCCCGACTCACTGAAGCATCGGGTCTGCGAACTCCGTAAGTACACTCCGGTGGTCGGTGATGACATGGACAAGCACATGCAGTGCGTACTGGAGGTGGTTGGTTTTGTCACTGACAGCGGAGAAGTTAAGGTAAGCACGATCAAGCTCACAATATCAGCGTATAACTTTAACACTCTTTGCAACTCGTTTGCCGCCAGGAAGAGGTCCTGTTGAGCTTGCTGCAAAAGGTCGATAGTAACGTTGACCATGCGGCTAACGTGAAGAAATGCGTAACTGACGCATTGAACAAGGTGAGTGCGCAGAAAGCGAACACGTTCTACACGTGCTTCTTGGGAACGAGCTCATCGCCCGCTTTCAAGAATGCGGTCGACTATAATGAGCTGCTGAAGGCCGGAAAGATGCAGTCGAGCGAACCGTTTGAAGAGAACCGTGTCGCAGCGTTGATCAAGGAAATCGACGATGGTTTGTGCAACTAGAGACAGAGAAATGATTTGAATTATGCGTTCACAAAATAAAGTATGATAATCCAAACAGTCTGATAAATAGTGTATAGTGTTTTTCACCATCATCTGATCTTACAAGCAATCAACATGAGTACCTAAAATTATTCGCTAGGAATACTGATAATAAATACATAAATGGTATATTATCTGATGATGAATTTTGGATACAATCGTTGAAAAAATGTATGTAGATTATCAGAAAATAATTTGGTATAAACATTAAGTGCCTGAAGTGCCTAAACCTCTATTAAAAGGATGTTTTTGTTTCCTCTGGGTGTAAACGCGTCCTTATTTTATTTGACAGCTTGTCGGAGGACAATTTGTTGGTCGACAAATGCTAGAGCCCTCGTAAAACATGTCGTTGTCGTTTGTTTCATGAAACTTATTCAAGAGCAACCCCTAAGCAACAGATCTGAGACTCATGACATTTATTTCATGTACGCTATTCCTAACACAATCAAATATAGCCTATCTTAATCCTGACTCTATCGCTAAATAGTAATAATAACGCTTCATATTGCATACGTTAAGGCGCAAACAGAGTCCATACTTTCAGGTAAGTTTAATTATCCGCAATAATATACCTTCACAACAAAACAATATCGTTAAAAATTGCGTGACATAATGTTCCTCCCCGACCAAGGATTTATTCATACCGTTCTCCTTTCACCATGAAAATAAATCTTGTAACGTGTTTTAATGCGCTCCCACCGACGCCGCGCCGGGCCCAAAACAATAAGCTGATTGATGCGAGCACGCTGACGGTTTATTTTTCAAAATCACTTCAGACACGGGTCGACGTGTATGGTGCCGCACGGCACAAAAAGTCATTAAACAGCATCCCGGCAGGGTGCCGGTGCCATTTTGCGTGTGTTTTTTTTCTGTGACTCTCCCTTTTTGCGGAATGGGATTTAATTTCACTCCCCCACGTTCCGGGGGATCGAAAAATATTCTAACGACCGTATTTATGGGCTGGCTGCTGAGACGCACAATCGCTACCCAACCTATGTCACGTTGCGGGCTCGATCATGTCAGACACATTATTCCGATGGGTTGTGTGGGTTGTTCACAGACCGTGCGGGTGCTAACAGTTCCCACGAACTCCGGTGACCGACACCGGCCCCGTAAGCTTGCCCCGGGCTCGTGTGGGGCTTCAGTAGGAAACGTTCTCACACATTCATCCGTCACAGTCGCAGAAGGCGTTGCCTGGTTGCGCTTGAAAAGATTAATGATAATATGCGCGGGCGCGCCCGCACGTGTGTGTTTGTGTGTTTGTATGGAGCCCGGTGGAAGCTTTCACCATGTGTGATGATAATGGTGAAAATGAAGAAAGCCGCCTCATTGGGTAAAAGAGCAATAGCAAAGTGGGTGTGTAGGGGTGTGCGTGGCGGAGGCTCGCCTCGGCTCGACCGAATCAGAGTGTGAGATAAATTATTGTAAAATTACGCTGAAATATTCAAATGAGACAATGTGCATTAGCACGCACGGAACGATTGTGCTGAGCGTGTATTTTCCATCCAACAAAAAAAAAAGCCAAACTGCTCGGCTATTGCCAGTCGGAATATGTGCTGGAAAATTCCAGATGTTATTTATTGATATTTTGCTGACGTTATGTGAAAAGGAAAAAAACGGTTCGAGTGGTAGGAGAACTCGTTAGAAGCGCTTGGAAGTTTGAAAAATCATGTTTAAACTTGTAACAAGAGAATGAGTCGACACGCTGTCCAAGCTTTAAACGATAAAAAAGAGATTCATATAATAATATACGCGTTAAAAGCATAACATATTGAAAATTTATAAATACTTCACTATCCAGCGGAAATTTTTATCATCCCTAACAATTACAGTGATAATAAAACATTGGTATCCATACTGTAAAAGATGTCGCAAACTTTTTGCCATAAATCAGCCCAAAAGTATGCAATTTGCATTACAAATGATGCATGAACGAAGCTTTGCCGCTTGCGAGTTGTAATAAACCAGTCTAAACATTGCCTTCCAGATGAGTCTAGTATGAACTGTGGTGCAGGAAAATACTTTAAACTGCCCATGTCTGTTAACTTCATCGAAGCTGTTAAAGCAGCTCCAACGAATTCAGCCAACGTTAGTCAGCCACTCTATGGCATCTTCCCTTTGATCTCGACGAATACTCCTCGATCGCCTCGTGGTCTCTGTGGCACCCGGCAGGCTCTTGGAATTAAGTGATTATACACATTTTTTGTCCCCTCTACTGCCCCACTCACCCTGCCGAGGAGTGACTTTATGCAATCAAACGACGTCACGCACAAACCGCATCAATTAGTTTCGCACAAACATGCACGACAATTTAATTATTTTCCGAAACCCCTCCCGGGTTAGGACAATCGAGCTGGCGCGCGTGTGCCGGCGAGTGTTTGTGTCCTCAGGAAAGCTCTTTACCTTCAACACGGACTGGGACGCCGGCCCGTTGGACCGGGCCGAGATGAAGGTTGTTAAAAGATATTTTAATTAAGTTAGACTCAATAATCTTGTGCGGCGGAAACGTCACCTTATCCCGCCCGGGATCACGCTAACCCTCGTCTTGGTGTGCGTGCATGTTGGTGTGTGTGTTTGTACACGTCTGGGGATAAATTAGAGTCCACCGAGATGAACTGCAAACCCGCCGACTTCACCACACAGTTCCGTGAACGGTTTGTTTGCCTATGAAAAGGATGCCTAATCATGTTATTGTCATGTGAACAAAGGCACCCGCCGCGCCGGTGCCACTGAAATCCACCGTGGGAGTTGTTGCATCTTAGCCTCACCGCAGCGGGAAAGGATTAACTGTTTTGCACCGAAAACGGACCCGGCGACCGGACTCGGGCAGCTTTTGTTGTGCGAAGTTTTGTGCGAAAAGCTTTTGAAATCAAAACGGACACGGCGGCCCAGCCAGCGCGGTCTGTCTGTTGCTCCCGCCGGGGAGGTGTCACCATCCTTTACAGAGTGACAGTTTTGCTTTCAGCGTCAAAAGCACGGGTACAATATCACTTCATTACCAGGAGATGGCTCAAATAAAAGCAGACTTGATGAAGTGTTCCTTTCGGGAAGGACGAGTTTATTTAAGCGCTTCGTCACCATCCGTACAATGCGCGCCCTTGTTGAAACGCCCTAATTTCATTTCGAAAACATTTCCGTTTTCCAATTGCGCGAGCAACTTGCTCCACGTTTCCACCGAAAATCAAATTGGGTTTCAGTTTAGCGATGAAGCGTTAAAAATTACACGCGCAGAGCGTTCACGCGGCACGCAAATCGTTATCCACATTTTCGAAAGCTTGAAAGCTTGAAATTATCATCGCCACCACGTGATACGCAACGGTTTTACATCCAGCTTGCCGAAAAATATCAACGATTCGCGAACTTTTTACCCGCGCACTGCGTCCGCCCAAAATTGAGTCAAAGCTGTACTTAATGAACTGAAATGGAATTAATTATTCCGTAGGCAGCTCGAGCTGAGTGCGCGCTGGGCTGGCAGCACTGCCGTCGAGGGAGGGGACAGCATTCTCGATTTGGAGCGCTCGAAGTTTTTTTTTTGCGTACTACCTTACCCTCAAACTTTTTCCCCTCGGCGCCGAGCAACACGTGAGCCTGGCAGCGGAGTCGCGATCGCGAACAAGTCGTACGATTTTAGCGTGTAGATACAATCTCCCCGTCATCAGTGCTGCCAGCGCACATTTCACGGGCGACAGCTTTCCGTGGCATACTTTGTGTAACGTTTCCTTTTTTTTTGTTCGACTGCTGTTTTCCTTTTGTTCTCCGTTGCGACTTGTGCACGAGTTTTCGTGTCCAGCTCGCTAGCTAGCATGCCGTAGCAGAGAGCGTTACCTTGGCAACATTGTAGCGGTTGTCCAACGCACACTGGCGCAGGGAATGTGTTGTATCTTCGCATTGACCGCGCGTACACGCGTCCACCCGACGGCGGCGGATTATGAAACCGTCGGGAGGCAATTAATTATGAGTGACGGAAAGTTTCGCAATGAAAAGCAAACCTAATTTGCAAACATGGAAATGAGTTTTCAAATGCAATGATCCTGCTCTGGGGTAAGCGCTCCTTCTTACACAGCTGGCTCAAGAGACTGTGCGAAACATTCGAAACAATTCGAAAACATTACTTGCAGAAGAGGGCCGAATCCTGGGAGTTTGCTGGACACCACTCGAGTGCTTTTTAATTGCGGGAAGTTTCCAATGTTATGTTTTTGTTTTGAACGCCTGTTGATAAAGAACGTTGCTTAAGAAAGTAAGAAAGTCCTCTGTCACTTCTATTGGAGGAATGTACTGCTCTAAAAGGTGAAAAGTTGTTGATAAAACAATCCGGATTTTTTTAAACATCTCAACGACCTGTATGATTTCAAATCATTCGCGGAATCAATTCACAGCCTCATTCGGTTTTTATTTTAGTTTTACTGAGTGCGTTATTATTGATTTATTGAATCAACATTCATAACTCTAGGTGTTTGGAAGAAAATAAATCCATTGCTGAGAATCTTACTCCAGCAATCTCAATACTGTCGCTTAGTCCATTATCACAGTTTCTATACGATAACAAATAAACCTGAACTACTCAGACAACCTGCACATCCGAAATTAACTATATTATTACAACCTCTTCTCCAACACTGCTGCATCCCATTAGTCGACTACAACTTCCACTGTTCCGTGTACTAGCTGTCATCTCAGAACCGACATCCGTCAAACTCACCTCACCGGCGTGGTGCATGTGCAACCTCCACGAAAGCAAACTCTGCTTCCATTATCCAAAGCCCCACCCAACCGCTGGCCTGGTCCAAATTCAATACGATTCCACCAACGTCGTGTACAACTCGCACACCGACACCCAACGACTCAATTCGCTTTCGAAGCCCGGGAAGATGGCGATGGGCGACTTCATTTCCATTTCTGTCAGCATGCGACAACCTGTTTGTCTTCATTAGCATTTGCGCCGGTACGGACGGACGGATGGGCGGGTAACCAGACCAGAAAACATGCAAACACATATGTAATTAAGAATTTCCGTTTCCATCATCTGTCGTCAAAATGGCGATGCCACCGACCACCACGCCGCTCGCCGGGATTTGTGTACTCAGGTTTTGCAGGGCGGAATGTTTTTCTTCGCCATAAATTAGTCCCACTCCCTTCAGGGGGTGGCCGCTGCCGGTCGGGCTAGGTCGGGCCGTCGAACGCGACCGACGGCTGCTAATCCTTAAGGACATCTTCACCGTCGAGGCGGTCCCCACAGCACGGGACGGGTGGCAACTGGGTGGTGGTGCTGTATGTGCCACGACCCAGGGCGCAGTTAAGCGACCGGGTCTTTAAGGACAACAAGAGCGTGGAATTTAAACAACATCGGTATCCATTTTAAACGCTGTCAGTGGGTCGGTGCTTGACAAAACGTGCCGAAGGACGTGATTTTTATTTTCCCCGCTTTCTCCGTGTCTTTGCGGTCGGTTGACATCTGACGGGTTTGTTTTAATCCTTCGTGCATGTTAGGTGGCATTGTTGAAGGATATTGTTAAGCGATGTCGTTTGGAAAGTGGAGCAAAATAGGCTTAGCGTTTAGTTTTTGTTTTGCTTTCACACACGAATGGATTGCGTGAGTGAACGATAGGGATTAACAGCAGATTTTATTGGATGCCTAACAAGTGTTAAAATAATTCGGTTTGGTTTCAGCTTTCACGTAAAATTCACACATTTTTTCTCAAATAGGAAAAATACATTCGATTGATAAATTTATGTGTGCTCAATTGAACTTATCACTGATTCATTTTAGTCTTATAAGTCTTAAGTAGCAGAAGATTGCATACTTTTAGACTAATTACCAGAATTCCACAAGGAATTCTCATAGAAAAGGCAGATTCAACCAACATTGAATTGTATATGCTTGTTAACAGCTGATTAGCAGCTATTCAGCAACTGTCAAACTTGGTTGCTCTACGAAAATGGTGGAAAACTATGAAAGCAAAGTTCTGACTCCGGATCTTTTTTTCAGCATTAAATCGTTAAAGCGTGCAGATCCACGGGAAACGCACCACACGAGTCCCTTACCAGCTATTTACGCTCCATGAATCACCTTCAGCCCAGCCGGCTGAAAGCCGTGTGAAATAAATTTCCAAACTTTCAAATCACAATCGCACCGCACCGTAGCGCGATTCCGGAGCGCGAGCTGAACAATCTTCATTACGCCACATCCCCGGGTCATAACTCATTCATATCATTTTCAATTTGCTACCACCCCCACCCGGGCGGCCGGGCGATTCGCGCCCCACCGGAAGCAGAAAAGAAACCCCACCGTACTGCCGAACCATTTTCATCACAAATCGAATGCATTTGCCCTGTAATGCGCGTCCATTAATCTCTTCCCGCCTGCTCGCCCAAGCCGGAGCTTTTCCGCTTCCGCCGGGCGCAAGAAAACTCACACTCGTGCGCAAACCGAGGCGGGCAAGAAAGAAAGCGGAAGACGGCCGGCTGGCGGCTGGCAAACAGATTACGAAATCACTTCCTTTCCATTTCATTAAGCTAATCAATATTACATGAGCCAGCAGACGGCAGGCACGAGGGCACGCAAACTTGCCGCGCATTCTTTCGCAAACGAGACGACTTCGAGCACTTCCTGGCCGACTTCCGGCTTCGTGCGCGCGCGCGCGCGGCGCGCATTGGTTCCTCCCACCAGTAACGCCGCACATTGTGCTACACTCCCACGGCTGGGAAGGGCTCCCGTGGGTGCAGTCATTTCATGCGGCCAAAGCTTCCTCCGCCAAACTTGAAGACAAAAAAATGCGAACTTCAACTCGTTGGCGCTTCTTTGGCTTTGGGACGTGCTGCCCACACGATCGGGATAAGTTTTCCCATATCGACAAAATTATGCATCTATTGCGACGGTGGGCAAAGTTTTCTTTTCATCCCGCCGTCCGCCTGATTTGAACGCACGTCCGGTGGCAGAGATCGCCCATTACGATCGAGCGCGCACGTAAGTTTGGCGAACGCCCATTTCCATTTTTTCTGTGCGCTTTTATTTTTGTAACACACCTATTGCCTAACCCAGCGCCTACGGGTGGGGGGGGGGCAAAGTTTAACGTCTTCGTGGAGCACATTTCCCGCAGGCTATAAAGCGACAAAGAAGAAGAGAGCGATAAGGATATCTTATGGTGGCTGAATTTTCCAGAAGCAGAAAACAGCGCCAGACGTCCCAATCACGTTTCCCCATGAAAACCGATAACAGGTTATCGCTAAAGAGGGTTTCAATTCCAAGCCGAAGAAAAACCCTCAGGTACGAGGAACATTAAAGGTGGGCACATTTTCGGGGAAATAGTTCACGCGGTGGCGTCCTTCCCTAACCTTTCGTTCTGATTTCCGTGCGCGAACGAATCCTTTGACGAACGACACTCCAGAGAGTAGCAGAGACAGAGCAGGCCAAGAAAAGCAAACGTTTGTTTCGCACCGTTTTTACGATCGCAGCAGGCCGCGTATCCTTGCACGGCGGCAGGAACATGAATATTCCATCAACGGGACGAGTCTGGACGGAACTCAGCCGCCCGGACTCAGCGGCGGACTCAGTTTCACCTACTGACCGAGAAAGAGCGCTACGATTTAATAGGATAGAAGACAGGCTTCTCTGCTGCCGCCAGCCCAAACAATGGCGGCTTAATGCATCATGCCGGCCGGATAGGGACAATAAATTGAACAATTCCCCAATTGGATCATTATTCTATTAATGAGTTACGCCGAGTAGCACCATCATCTGCACACACACATGGGCGGAGTGGTTCGGGGATGATTTTCCGAAGAAACGGAAACTTCATCAGCGCGTTTGATGAGCCCAGCATTAATCCTCCGGTGTGTTTCGGTTTCGGCGGGAGAGCCGGTTCGTCTCATTTGCGGGCCCATTTTCCACTCGAGCGCATTTCGCAAATCATCGGACATTAATGTGACAGTGGCGAGCTGCCCGTACTCAGTGGTCGGCAGATATTTATATCCTTTTTGTACATATCATAAGTAAAACGTTTATTTAGTTTTAATGCCTCGATAATGAAGTAAGCTTTGCACACTTTTTCAAATTGCAAATGCAAATTGTACGACAAACACTGTACTAACGAAAGTCTTATTCACACCTGCAGGAGAGAACGAAGCGAAAAACCCGTCACCTCAATATCCGACCATAAAGAGGCACACTTAATGCTGCCCACAAACCCGTTGTTTTGTCCGACCGACCTACCGACCTCCGCGGCATCCATTCAAAACCCGCCAAACCCATGTCAAACGCGCCCGATCCCAAACCCGGCCATCCTCTCCGTTGCGCATAAGCGCCTCAATCAACGCAATTTCAACAATACCGTTCGGGAGGGAGGGTTTTTTTTTGCTCTTTCTCTGTCCTCTCTCTCTCTCTCTCTCTCTCTCTCTCCTACATAATGCAGCACGGAAGGAATTGCAGTGGTTTTTTGTCCACCGAACAACCTCATAATGGCATCTTCGCACACTCCCGCTGGGAGTGACGCAGGAAGTTCCTGGATTCAAAATATAAAACACACGACTTTATGACAACAGCTTAGAGCTGGGGAGGTGTGTGCATCGGTGCACACGAAATGAGCGCGAAACATACTCGCGAGAAACAAAAGAATGCACGAGACAACGCCATTTGTTATACCGAAATGCACACCGCTCATTCCGAACTACGCCACCTTTCGGGTGGGAGTCGCGCAAATGGCTTTCGATATTTTTTTTCCCCTTCTGTAGTACCCCTTGTTGACTTTTCACCAGATTCACCAAGAGAGCCCGAAAAAAAAGGCGCAAACTAATTTTATGCACCTCGCAACCGAAACTTTCCCACCAAGGGTGGTATTACTGCCGGCGCCAACCGTGGCTACGGGAGTTTTCGGATTAAGTTAGCGATTTCTGTATTTTGTGCCGGGCTTTTTTTTCTTCTCCTCTCTACCGGCTTTTTCGCAGTAAAAATTTGAGACTTTCCGGGTGATTTACATAAAACGGACGCTGCTCGCTGCGGAAGGTAAAGAATAAGCCGAACCGCGCGGTAGTTCCCGTTCCCGTGAAAGATACCGCGCACCGGGTGCATAAATTTATGGCGAGCCTGATCAAATATTGAAAATGTTTCCCAAATCCAACTTTTCCTACTCCGAGCTGGGTGATAAGTAGTTCGTAGAATGTGCGTCGCGAGAGAACGGCCCCGATGAGCGTAATGGGATAAGCGGGTGATAACTTTTCTTCGAATTCGGTTTAAAATATGTAAAATATCGTCATTTTTATGGTGTGTCTTCATAGACTAGCACGACCAGGCGCTTTCATTTATCACAGCTCCAAATAAGTTAGGCTAAATCTAATTTTCAATTAAAACTCCTTAATACTACATAAGGACTCTGTTCGACGAGCAGTTTCTTCGTGGTACGGGTAGATCTCATTTCTATCCAAAAGCTTAAAAAACGCCTCTGTTGGTGATAGGCTGCTCCCCACGCTAGTACCATCCGCACGTATTTCATTAAAGCAATCATTCCTGTGCGTCGCCGGCGGTACAAACGCCATAAGACATGTTATTAATGTGACCCTAACTCACCGACATCCCAATACTGCCCCCCAATTCTATCGTGTGCGTGTGCCATTTAGTACCGGATGCCTACACTTCCCGAGGACAGGAAACCCGGACACGAAAGGATCAAGCAGTCAAGCGGTGCTAGCTGCTTCCCGAAAAACTATGCAATCGCTCCATCCCGGGGCCGTTAAATTGTGGCACGTAGAACACGACCCACGCGCCCGAAAAAAAAACACGCCTGACCCTTTTTGTGAGTGTGTGTGTTGTTGGCCATTTCATTCCGTGTAGTACACGGTTTTGTCCCGTCATAATGTCGGCCTCGGCGTGATAATTCACCTATTTATGAAGATGGTCTGATGTTGGAGTAGGTTCTTTCTTCGTTTGCTTTGTCGTTGTGCCGAAGCCGAGAAAAAGGACAGCTTTTGATCGACCGATTGCAAGTGGAAGGTTCGGATCATACCAGCGCTATTACACATAAGTATAATGGATATTTTTCATTCAAATTCAATCATGCTTTCATAATAACGCATTACTACACCGGGTGATTTCAACTTTGCATACTTTTGGGATGATTAAGCATATTTGCGCCTAAAGGTATGCAACCCGCTTTGCAATGCATCGAAATCATTCAATATTATCGCTTCACTGGCTAATTGCTTATACATTTTTCGCATTTCAAACCGGTATTTCGTGTAAAATTAATTTTAAATGTTAATTTAACTAAAAACTGGATTTTAAACGCTGTATCTTCGCAGAAGGAGCAGAATAATATCATCTTTCAAAAAGCGCTACAATTTTGATTAACACAAAATTACTATAACATGCATTATCATATCACAGTAAATCGAACCACGCGTGTCTGATAATATTCACCGACAAATGGGCAAACAAAAATCATCCCCGAGGGAGGGCAGAAAGCTGAGAGCATTCAATTAGATTTAAGCCACCCTTATCGGCTCAAGTGCTTATCAGCCGAGTGCATGTCGAATCCGTGAGTTCATTTGCAAAACTTTCCCGCTCCCCCCCCCCCCCCCCCCTCGCACTTCACAGCTCACCCGCTCCGCTCGCGCCCAGCATGTGGGAGTGCATGAGGGAGTGTTACCATATCGTTTTTGGAGAAATTTTTACATCCCACCCCGAACCCCGAACGCCGAACGCCGCAGCGAGTGCGGAGATGGTTTTAATTAAAAGCTGAGCTGCCTGCGCTGCGTCTGCTGCGGCTCTTAGCAACTGCTACAGCCCCTCCCGCGCTCCCGACGGCAGGCGCCATTTTCGACGAGTTCAAAAATGGATTTATGCTGCGAAATTTCACCGAAAACTTTGTCCGATGAAAACATTTCACCATCGCTGCTGGAGCGCTGCTGGTGGAATTAATTCCATGCCTCGCATCAATAGAGGCGCAGATGCACGGGTTCGGGTCGCTGTTGAGAGCGTGGAGAGCGCTCTAACGAGGCAAACCCGCGGGGGGGGGGACGGAATGTGCAACGGGAAAAGTGGCATTAAAAATAATGCAAACATTATGGCGCCGTACAGTCATAATTCCGGTGCATCCAGCACTGTCTGCATCCCATTCATTTTCCTCCCGAATGAACTGTATCAAAGCGTCGCATTCAGGCGAGAGAAACACACACACACAAACACGCACACACCAGCGCCAACCTGTGCCGGCAAGAGTTTCGCAAAAACGCAAAATACGCAAACATAATCCGGGCAATTGTGGCCCCTCGTGCAGCGCGGGTCGAAAAAACGCACAAATTAAACTTTTCTTTACGAGAACCCGGGAGAAAAAAAAAACCGAAGAGGGGCTGCAGCAGATTGGGGACATGTTCGGGTGTTAAATGGTGGCTGCTGCGATAGGCAAACCGGTAATGAGCAGAGAAAAGGAACGCACACGTACGTGTGGCGCACAGGGCCCGACCCTTTCAGCTGCGTTCGTCTTTTTTTCTCTCGTTCGTTCTTTCACCCTCTCTTTTTGGTACCGTCGCATGAAAGCCTCCATCGTAAATTAAACCGTTACAATATTACGCCTTTTAGAGTCTAACCTCCGCACACCGTACGGGACGGGCATTGTTCTAGCCGGTTGGTGGTGACCTTGTTGAGCTGCACACCGTGCAGTGTGATCGGGTCGCCAGAAGGGCACGACAATGGTGTACTAAACTTTCACATACTCTATTTTTACGACTAACCGGGCGGCTCCATCCACCACCAGGCGGCTCCATCTGCTTGGCCAGGGATGTAAAATTGAGAGCATTGTTAGCGTTCGCAAATGTTTTGACTCAGCGTTCTTGTAGAAACAAATCTTCTTTAAGAAGATTTTGTAAACGAGAACTTGATAATTCCTCAACGAAAGTAATATAAGCAAAAAGCGATTGATGTTTCACAGGAAAAAGCCCATCTGTCATTCATATTTCAATATAAAAATGCAGACTATATTTTTCAGTCACGATGTTTCGAACCCAAAAATCAATTAACGCAGGTTGCTGATCCCTGTACCAGGCACCACTTTCCACCGGGCGTCTCCATGGGTTTTATTTTTCGTTTTTTTTTGTATGAACATTTTGCGTAAATTACCGACTCACCGAGACGGTACAGCGCACGTACGCCTTAAACACAAAACATACTGTAAGCATTACAAAATTTAGGTGATAATGGGTTGCCACGCTTACACACGGGCACATGCCCACCGTTGCTGAGAGAATTGCTGTTAAATTTCCAAACTTATTACCAAATGAATTTCAATGCCGCGTACTTGCCACCACTGTTACAAGCTAACACCACACACCAGGTACTGGGGATGGTCCCAGCCGCGAACCCAATCGAGGGTGAACTTGTTTTGCTCGCGACGCGCTGTCGAACACTGCTGGCTGTTTCGAGCACCACGCTAGTGAAACTCGCTAGCCTGCGGGGATGCCACGATGCTGCTAATACGCTACACGGCCGATGATTGCTGAGCGTCTGGTAGCATCCGCTCGAACGCCGGCTCTTAGCTTCTGCTCCAAGCAATAGCCAATATTCCGCCCCATTATACGTCCGTGTCTCCGGGGAGCACTTTCACCCGTTGAACAGCGGTTCAAGGCGCGATCGCGACAACACCAGGAAGCGGCACAAACTTTGCCTCAAAACATGCCCCCAAAGGTCGCCCCGGCATGCCGGAGCGCGTGAATTTATCGTCCGTGTTGTCGCAGCGCATGCCGAACAGCGGCTCCTTGGTCGCGGTTTTCGCAAAACCGGTCGGGGCTCCTTTCGGTGGGAATACTTCCGGCGTTACAATGTGGCCCAGGGTGAGAAAATGCACTCTCGGCTTGGTTTGGTTAGTGCTGAACTTATTGCACGGGATTATAATTGTTCCACACTCAACTTTCGCAGTGCTTGCCGAATACTTTCGTACTGCGATACTGTTTGCTTTTTAGTATTTTTTACTACAAAAAAAAACATACTTCGTTAGTTGAATATCCATTGGAACTTTTCCTGGATGCAATTCCCAGCATACTGCGCCAAATGTGCAATAAAAACTATAAAACTACAAAGATAAAGAACAAAGATCGCCAACAATGTAAACAACTCAATTGCAAATACTAATCGGCATGGCCGGTTTTACCTTTGTGAAAACGGTGCATTCATTTAGCAAACACTCTCAACAGCTAAAACAAGTACTCGGCAGATTAATTGGCATACCTCTGCGAATACCTATCGCGGCAAGTGACATACAATCGTTCTACGCTAACAATCTAATCCTTTTACAAGCACTCGCCGTGCGGTACACACGCGTGTTAATAAAATTGAATGCAATGGCTGTTCATTGTACCTCCCATTACCACTCAACAAAATCCCACTCAGAATGCGTCATTTCAGACCCAACCGTACGTGGGGCGCACGTTATTAAACTCGCAAAACTTCCACCTACGCCGCACACTTTCGACGTGGGAACAACAATTTCACAACCTGCTCGGCGCGCTGAACATGATGCAGGCGAACCGACAACTCGAACACACATATTCCTGTCTGCCTGCCTGCCAGCCTGCCTGAGGCAAGAAGTAATTTAAAAGCGGCACCTTACGTGCATTCGCCACTAATGTGTGGCCACCGTGAATATAATCCGACGGAACCCGGGGGCACATTTTTGATGCAAGTGGAAGCAACTGTGTATGCATCACTTGTATGAAAACGTGTACAATTGCATAGAAGCCTTTATAACGATCGGTGTGTTTTGTAATGTGTTAAACTGTTGTAATGTTTGGCGTTTATCTTCTTTTGTCTCAGAGTTACAAATTGAGGAAGGAATTGACAATTTGAATCCTTTCATTCCTGTTCGTGTCTGTGGAAGAGACAACAGATTTTTATATTACATTGTCCTCATTCTCAAACATTTTTTCCAGCTTAATTTTAATGCCTGATTTTTCGAGCTTTTTTATCAAGAACTGCAAATTTATTTTATGAATCTTGTATTTTCTTTCTCTATACTCATCCAATGCAGTTACGGGTTCACATATCGTTCGTGAACCGATTGAAATTTGATTAAATTCCACTCACCAATCGGTGTGCTAACGACACGCTGCGCTCTTTTACCGCCTCGTATCGCGATCTGTGCGGACGACGCCTGGTAATCAATTTCTGCTCGAGATAATACCTAGAATTCACCCTGCTACCGCCAGCTCCTAAATCCTTTGAACTATCTGCTGAATTGACGGCTGCAAGCCACACAACTGCCACCGCCATCTACGACCAAAGCAAGAGGTAAACTGTGAACGAGTGAAATAATTTCGAACACAGCAAACACACACACACACACACACATACACGCCACAAAAACAGCTCAAAGCTCCTCAGTGCATGGTCGATTTGATGGCGGAATGGTCGGGACGGTGTGCTGCGTCGTCTGCGAGTACGATATGAACGCAATTAAGTTTAACCTCGCACGCACACATCTACGACCAAAGCAAGAGGTAAACTGTGAACGAGTGAAATAATTTCGAACACAGCAAACACACACACACACACACACATACACGCCACAAAAACAGCTCAAAGCTCCTCAGTGCATGGTCGATTTGATGGCGGAATGGTCGGGACGGTGTGCTGCGTCGTCTGCGAGTACGA
>KZ070212.1:146368-158623 GCA_002091845.1 Anopheles cracens
ATTAAAACTAAATAAACGTTTTACTTATGATATGCACAAAAAGGATATAAATATTGGCATCTGCCGACCACTGAGCACGGGCAGCTCGCCACTGTCACATTAATGTCCGATGATTTGCGAAATGCGCTCGAGTGGAAAATGGGCCCGCAAATGAGACGAACCGGCTCTCCCGCCGAAACCGAAACACACCGGAGGATTAATGCTGGGCTCATCAAACGCGCTGATGAAGTTTCCGTTTCTTCGGAAAATCATCCCCGAACCACTCCGCCCATGTGTGTGTGCAGATGATGGTGCTACTCGGCGTAACTCATTAATAGAATAATGATCCAATTGGGGAATTGTTCAATTTATTGTCCCTATCCGGCCGGCATGATGCATTAAGCCGCCATTGTTTGGGCTGGCGGCAGCAGAGAAGCCTGTCTTCTATCCTATTAAATCGTAGCGCTCTTTCTCGGTCAGTAGGTGAAACTGAGTCCGCCGCTGAGTCCGGGCGGCTGAGTTCCGTCCAGACTCGTCCCGTTGATGGAATATTCATGTTCCTGCCGCCGTGCAAGGATACGCGGCCTGCTGCGATCGTAAAAACGGTGCGAAACAAACGTTTGCTTTTCTTGGCCTGCTCTGTCTCTGCTACTCTCTGGAGTGTCGTTCGTCAAAGGATTCGTTCGCGCACGGAAATCAGAACGAAAGGTTAGGGATGGACGCCACCGCGTGAACTATTTCCCGGAAAATGTGCCCACCTTTAATGTTCCTCGTACCTGAGGGTTTTTCTTCGGCTTGGAATTGAAACCCTCTTTAGCGATAACCTGTTATCGGTTTTCATGGGGAAACGTGATTGGGACGTCTGCCGCTGGTTGCTGCTTCCGGAAAATTCAGCCACCATAAGATATCCTTATCGCTCTCTTCTTCTTTGTCGCTTTATAGCCTGCGGGAAATGTGCTCCACGAAGACGTTAAACTTTGCCCCCCCCCCACCCGTAGGCGCTGGGTTAGGCAATAGGTGTGTTACAAAAATAAAAGCGCACAGAAAAAATGGAAATGGGCGTTCGCCAAACTTACGTGCGCGCTCGATCGTAATGGGCGATCTCTGCCACCGGACGTGCGTTCAAATCAGGCGGACGGCGGGATGAAAAGAAAACTTTGCCCACCGTCGCAATAGATGCATAATTTTGTCGATATGGGAAAACTTATCCCGATCGTGTGGGCAGCACGTCCCAAAGCCAAAGAAGCGCCAAAGAGTTGAAGTTCGCATTTTTTTGTCTTCAAGTTTGGCGGAGGAAGCTTCGGCCGCACGAAATGACTGCACCCACGGGAGCCCTTCCCAGCCGTGGGAGTGTAGCACAATGTGCGGCGTTAGTGGTGGGAGGAACCAATGCGCGCCGCGCGCGCGCGCGCACGAAGCCGGAAGTCGGCCAGGAAGTGCTCGAAGTCGTCTCGTTTGCGAAAGAATGCGCGGCAAGTTTGCGTGCCCTCGTGCCTGCCGTCTGCTGGCTCATGTAATATTGATTAGCTTAATGAAATGGAAAGGAAGTGATTTCGTAATCTGTTTGCCAGCCGCCAGCCGGCCGTCTTCCGTTTTCTTTCTTGCCCGCCTCGGTTTGCGCACGAGTGTGAGTTTTCTTGCGCCCGGCGGAAGCGGAAAAGCTCCGGCCTCGGCGGGCAGGCGGGAAGAGATTAATGGACGCGCATTACAGGGCAAATGCATTCGATTTGTGATGAAAATGGTTCGGCAGTACGGTGGGGTTTCTTTTCTGCTTCCGGTGGGGCGCGAATCGCCCGGCCGCCCGGGTGGGGGTGGTAGCAAATTGAAAATGATATGAATGAGTTATGACCCGGGGATGTGGCGTAATGAAGATTGTTCAGCTCGCGCTCCGGAATCGCGCTACGGTGCGGTGCGATTGTGATTTGAAAGTTTGGAAATTTATTTCACACGGCTTTCAGCCGGCTGGGCTGAAGGTGATTCATGGAGCGTAAATAGCTGTTAAGGGACTCGTGTGGTGCGTTTCCCGTGGATCTGCACGCTTTAACGATTTAATGCTGAAAGTAAGATCCGGAGTCAGAACTTTGCTTTCATAGTTTTCCACCATTTTCGTAGAGCAACCAAGTTTGACAGTTGCTAAATAGCTGC
This sequence comes from Anopheles cracens, assembly GCA_002091845.1. Taxonomy (NCBI): domain Eukaryota; kingdom Metazoa; phylum Arthropoda; class Insecta; order Diptera; family Culicidae; genus Anopheles; species Anopheles cracens. The sequence goes on from KZ070212.1 coordinate 148,493, forward strand.
TAATCAGCTGTTAACAAGCATATACAATTCAATGTTGGTTGAATCTGCCTTTTCTATGAGAATTCCTGGTGGAATTCTGGTAATCAGCCTAAAAGTATGCAATCTTCTGCTACTTAAGTCTTATAAGACTAAAATGAATGACTAGTAATAAGTTTAATTGAGCACACATAAATTCATCAATCGAATGTATTTTTCCTTTTTGAGAAAAAATGGGTGAATTTAACTCTTGAAACAGTTTAAAAACCGCGTGAAAGCTTAACCAAACCGAATTATTTTAACACTTGCTAGGCATCCAATAAAATCTGCTGTTAATCCCTATCGTTCACTCACGCAATCCACTCGTGTGTGAAAGCAAAACAAAAACTAAACGTTAAGCTTATTTTGCTCCACTTTCCAAACGACATCGCTTAACAATATCCTTCAACAATGCCACCTAACATGCACGAAGGATTAAAACAAACCCGTCAGATGTCAACCGACCGCAAAGACACGGAGAAAGCGGGGAAAATAAAAATCACGTCCTTCGGCACGTTTTGTCAAGCACCGACCCACTGACAGCGTTTAAAATGGATACCGATGTTGTTTAAATTCCACGCTCTTGTTGTCCTTAAAGACCCGGTCGCTTAACTGCGCCCTGGGTCGTGGCACATACAGCACCACCACCCAGTTGCCACCCGTCCCGTGCTGTGGGGACCGCCTCGACGGTGAAGATGTCCTTAAGGATTAGCAGCCGTCGGTCGCGTTCGACGGCCCGACCTAGCCCGACCGGCAGCGGCCACCCCCTGAAGGGAGTGGGACTAATTTATGGCGAAGAAAAACATTCCGCCCTGCAAAACCTGAGTACACAAATCCCGGCGAGCGGCGTGGTGGTCGGTGGCATCGCCATTTTGACGACAGATGATGGAAACGGAAATTCTTAATTACATATGTGTTTGCATGTTTTCTGGTCTGGTTACCCGCCCATCCGTTCGTCCGTACCGGCGCAAATGCTAATGAAGACAAACAGGTTGTCGCAGGCTGACAGAAATGGAAATGAAGTCGCCCATCGCCATCTTCCCGGGCTTCGAAAGCGAATTGAGTCGTTGGGTGTCGGTGTGCGAGTTGTACACGACGTTGGTGGAATCGTAATGAATTTGGACCAGGCCAGCGGTTGGGTGGGGCTTTGGATAATGGAAGCAGTGTTTGCTTTCGTGGAGGTTGCACATGCACCACGCCGGTGAGGTGAGTTTGACGGTTGTCGGTTCTGAGGTGACAGCTAGTACACGGAACAGTGGAAGTTGTAGTCGACTAATGGGATGCAGCAGTGTTGGAGAAGAGGTTGTAATAATATAGTTAATTTCGGATGTGCAGGTTGTCTGAGTGGTTCAGGTTTAGTTTTTATCGTATAGAAACTGTGATAACGGACTAAGCGACAGTATTGAGATTGCTGGAGTAAGATTCTCAGTAATGGATTCATTTTCTTCCAAACACTTAGAGTTATGAATATTGATTCAATAAATCAATAATAACGCACTCAGTAAAACTAAAATAAAAACCGAATGAGGCTGTGAATTGATTCCGCGAATGATTTGAAATCAGACAGGTCGTTGAGATGTTTAAAAAAATCCGGATTGTTCCATCAAAAACGTTTCACCTCATAGAACGATACATTCCTCCAATAGAAGTGACAGAGAAAACTCACACAAAGGCGACGAACGTTACTTCCATACTTTCTTAAGCAACGTTCTTTCTCAACAGTTGTCCAAAACAAAAACATAACATTGGAAACTTCCCGCAATTAAAAAGCACTCGAGTGGTGTCCAGCTAACTCCCAGGATTCGGCCCTCTTCCGCAAGTAATGTTTTCGAATTGTTTCGAATGTTTCGCACAGTCTCTTGAGCCAGCTGCGTAAGAAGGAGCGCTTACCCCAGAGCAGGATCATTGCATTTGAAAACTCATTTCCATGTTTGCAAATTAGGTTTGCTTTTCATTGCGAAACTTTCCGTCACTCATAATTAATTGCCTCCCGACGGTTTCATAATCCGCCGCCGTCGGGTGGACGCGTGTACGCGCGGTCAATGCGAAGATACAACACATTCCCTGCGCCAGTGTGCGTTGGACAACCGTTACAATGTTGCCAAGGTAGCGCTCTCTGCTACGGGATGCTAGCTAGCGCGCTGGACGCGAAAACTCGTGCACAAGTCGCAACGGAGAACAAAAGGAAAACAGCAGTCGAACAAAAAAAAAGGAAACGTTACACAAAGTATGCCACGGAAAGCTGTCGCCCGTGAAATGTGCGCTGGCAGCACTGATGACGGGGAGATTGTATCTACACGCTAAAATCGTACGACTTGTTCGCGATCGCGACTCCGCTGCCAGGCTCACGTGTTGCTCGGCGCCGAGGGGAAAAAGTTTGAGGGTAAGGTAGTACGCAAAAAAAAAACTTCGAGCGCTCCAAATCGAGAATGCTGTCCCCTCCCTCGACGGCAGTGCTGCCAGCCCAGCGCGCACTCAGCTCGAGCTGCCTACGGAATAATTAATTCCATTTCAGTTCATTAAGTACAGCTTTGACTCAATTTTGGGCGGACGCAGTGCGCGGGTAAAAAGTTCGCGAATCGTTGATATTTTTCGGCAAGCTGGACGTAAAACCGTTGCGTATCACGTGGTGGCGATGATAATTTCAAGCTTTCAAGCTTTCGAAAATGTGGATAACGATTTGCGTGCCGCGTGAACGCTCTGCGCGTGTAATTTTTAACGCTTCATCGCTAAACTGAAACCCAATTTGATTTTCGGCGGAAACGTGGAGCAAGTTGCTCGCGCAATTGGAAAACGGAAATGTTTTCGAAATGAAATTAGGGCGTTTCAACAAGGGCGCGCATTGTACGGATGGTGACGAAGCGCTTAAATAAACTCGTCCTTCCCGAAAGGAACACTTCATCAAGTCTGCTTTTATTTGAGCCATCTCCTGGTAATGAAGTGATATTGTACCCGTGCTTTTGACGCTGAAAGCAAAACTGTCACTCTGTAAAGGATGGTGACACCTCCCCGGCGGGAGCAACAGACAGACCGCGCTGGCTGGGCCGCCGTGTCCGTTTTTAGTCGACTAATGGGATGCAGCAGTGTTGGAGAAGAGGTTGTAATAATATAGTTAATTTCGGATGTGCAGGTTGTCTGAGTAGTTCAGGTTTATTTGTTATCGTATAGAAACTGTGATAATGGACTAAGCGACAGTATTGAGATTGCTGGAGTAAGATTCTCAGCAATGGATTTATTTTCTTCCAAACACCTAGAGTTATGAATGTTGATTCAATAAATCAATAATAACGCACTCAGTAAAACTAAAATAAAAACCGAATGAGGCTGTGAATTGATTCCGCGAATGATTTGAAATCATACAGGTCGTTGAGATGTTTAAAAAAATCCGGATTGTTTTATCAACAACTTTTCACCTTTTAGAGCAGTACATTCCTCCAATAGAAGTGACAGAGGACTTTCTTACTTTCTTAAGCAACGTTAGGCATCCTTTTCATAGGCAAACAAACCGTTCACGGAACTGTGTGGTGAAGTCGGCGGGTTTGCAGTTCATCTCGGTGGACATCTTATTTATCCCCAGACGTGTACAAACACACACACACCAACATGCACGCACACTAAGACGAGGGTTAGCGTGATCCCGGGCGGGATAAGGTGACGTTTCCGCCGCACAAGATTATTGAGTCTAACTTAATTAAAATATCTTTTAACAACCTTCATCTCGGCCCGGTCCAACGGGCCGGCGTCCCAGTCGGTGTTGTAGGTGAAGAGCTTTCCTGAGGACACAAACACTCGCCGGCACACGCGCGCCAGCTCGATTGTCCTAACCCGGGAGGGGTTTCGGAAAATAATTAAATTGTCGTGCATGTTTGTGCGAAACTAATTGATGCGGTTTGTGCGTGACGTCGTTTGATTGCATAAAGTCACTCCTCGGCAGGGTGAGTGGGGCAGTAGAGGGGACAAAAAATGTGTATAATCACTTAATTCCAAGAGCCTGCCGGGTGCCACAGAGACCACGAGGCGATCGAGGAGTATTCGTCGAGATCAAAGGGAAGATGCCATAGAGTGGCTGACTGACGTTGGCTGAATTCGTTGGAGCTGCTTTAACAGCTTCGATGAAGTTGACAGACATGAGCAATTTAAAGTATTTTCCTGCACCACAGTTAACACTAGACTCATCTGGAAGGCAATGTTTAGGCTGGTTTATTACAACTCGCAAGCGGCAAAGCTTCGTTCATGCATAATTTGTAATGCAAATTGCATACTTTTGGGCTGATTTATGGCAAAAAGTTTGCGACATCTTTTACAGTATGGATACCAATATTTTATTATCACTGTAATTGTTAGGGATGATAAAAATTTCCGCTGGATAGTGAAGTATTTATAAATTTTCAATATGTTATGCTTTTAACGCGTATATTATTGTATGAATTCCTTTTTTATCGTTTAAAGCTTGAACAGCGTTTCGACTCATTCACTTGTTACAAGTTTAAACATGATTTTTCAAACTTCCAAGCGCTTCTAACGAGTCCTCCTACCACTCGAACCGTTTTTTTCCTTTTCACATAACGTCAGCAAAATATCAATAAATAACATCTGGAATTTTTCAGCACATATTCCGACTGGCAATAGCCGAGCAGTTTGGCTTTTTTTTGTTGGATGGAAAATACACGCTCAGCACAAACGTTCCGTGCGTGCTAATGCACATTGTCTCATTTGAATATTTCAGCGTAATTTTACAATAATTTATCTCACACTCTGATTCGGTCGAGCCGAGGCGAGCCTCCGCCACGCACACCCCTACACACCCACTTTGCTATTGCTCTTTTACCCAATGAGGCGGCTTTCTTCATTTTCACCATTATCATCACACATGGTGAAAGCTTCCACCGGGCTCCATACAAACACACAAACACACACGTGCGGGCGCGCCCGCGCATATTATCATTAATCTTTTCAAGCGCAACCAGGCAACGCCTTCTGCGACTGTGACGGATGAATGTGTGAGAACGTTTCCTACTGAAGCCCCACACGAGCCCGGGGCAAGCTTACGGGGCCGGTGTCGGTCACCGGAGTTCGTGGGAACTGTTAGCACCCGCACGGTCTGTGAACAACCCACACAACCCATCGGAATAATGTGTCTGACATGATCGAGCCCGCAACGTGACATAGGTTGGGTAGCGATTGTGCGTCTCAGCAGCCAGCCCATAAATACGGTCGTTAGAATATTTTTCGATCCCCCGGAACGTGGGGGAGTGAAATTAAATCCCATTCCGCAAAAAGGGAGAGTCACAGAAAAAAAAAAAACACACGCAAAATGGCACCGGCACCCTGCCGGGATGCTGTTTAATGACTTTTTGTTCCGTGCGGCACCATACACGTCGACCCGTGTCTGAAGTGATTTTGAAAAATAAACCGTCAGCGTGCTCGCATCAATCAGCTTATTGTTTTGGGCCCGGCGCGGCGTCGGTGGGAGCGCATTAAAACACGTTACAAGATTTATTTTCATGGTGAAAGGAGAACGGTATGAATAAATCCTTGGTCGGGGAGGAACATTATGTCACGCAATTTTTAACGATATTGTTTTGTTGTGAAGGTATATTATTGCGGATAATTAAACTTACCTAGAAGTATAGACTCTGTTTGCGCCTTAAAGTATGCAATATGAAGTGTTATTATTACTATTTAGCGATAGAGTCAGGATTAGGATAGGCTATATTTGATTGTGTTAGGAATAGCGTACATGAAATAAATGTCATGAGTCTCAGATCTGTCGGCTTAGGGGTTGCTCTTGAATAAGTTTCATGAAACAAACGACAACGACATGTTTTACGAGGGCTCTAGCATTTGTCGACCAACAAATTGTCCTCCGACAAGCTGTCAAATAAAATAAGGACGCGTTTACACCCAGAGGAAACAAAAACATCATTTTAATAGAGATTTACCGTACCGTTCAGGCACTTAATGTTTATACCAATTTTTTTGTGAAAATGTACAGCAAAATACATACATTTTTTCAACGATTCTATCCAAAATTCATCATCAGATATTATACCATTTATGTATTTATTATCAGTATTCCTAGCGAATAATTTTAGGTACTCATGTTGATTGCTTGTAAGATCAGGTGATGGTGAAAAACACTATACACTATTTATCAGAATGTTTGAATTATCATACTTTATTTTGTGAACGCATAGTTCAAATCATTTCTCTGTCTCTAATTGCACAAACCATCGTCGATTTCCTTGATCAACGCTGCGACACGGTTCTCTTCAAACGGTTCGCTCGACTGCATCTTTCCGGCCTTCAGCAGCTCATTATAGTCGACCGCATTCTTGAAAGCGGGCGATGAGCTCGTTCCCAAGAAGCACGTGTAGAACGTGTTCGCTTTCTGCGCACTCACCTTGTTCAATGCGTCAGTTACGCATTTCTTCACGTTAGCCGCATGGTCAACGTTACTATCGACCTTTTGCAGCAAGCTCAACAGGACCTCTTCCTGGCGGCAAACGAGTTGCAAAGAGTGTTAAAGTTATACGCTGATATTGTGAGCTTGATCGTGCTTACCTTAACTTCTCCGCTGTCAGTGACAAAACCAACCACCTCCAGTACGCACTGCATGTGCTTGTCCATGTCATCACCGACCACCGGAGTGTACTTGCGGAGTTCGCAGACCCGATGCTTTAATGAGTCGGGAATGTTCTTCTCACATTCCTCCACCGTACTCTCCTTCCTCGCCTGTTTGTTTGGGAGAATCGAATTATATTTTAAGGTGTTTAGTTCGGTTTTAAAATAAATTGCGATCTGTGTGTAAATACCTGTCCCAGCGAGATCAGACAATACACCAGTCCAACACTAAGAAACAGTCGCTTCAGCATGATGCCTCGTAGCTATGATATGGTGCGTTTGATCTGTAATCGATTTTATACCTACGTAGAAGCGATTCATCATAGCTGCTTGCAAATATATAAACAGATGGTAAACATTGATCTGCGCCAGCAGCGTATTGTGTGAAGTACTCTTCCAAGAATGTCTGTCACTGTGCATTGCTTGGTCAGGTTGCTCATCGGAGTGTTACTGTTACATAACGTTACTGTTTAGTAAATAATCCGATCTGTCATGATCGCGGCAGATGAAACACACACTTTATCGACGCAATAAACGCAGCTTTAAAGCGCAATGCGATTTTTTAAAGATTCTATAACCCAATCCAAAGAACTAAACTTCATTGCTAATATTAAACTAATACTTCTCGAATGATATTCTACTGAAAATAAAAAAATTGACGTCTGTCATCAAATGACCATATTTACCAAGATTGATAGTGCCAAGGAGTGTCACCGACAAATACAACCAGATTTGTATGACGAAAAAAGTTCGTCGATGTTTGACAGGCACACACAATCTGTACCTCACAAATACTTCAGATTTCCCATCGGATTTTACGCGACATCTCATAGGCCATTTTAGACGGAGTATTTGATTCAATATTAAGCGAATTCGAGGGAGCAAAATATCCAACCGTCTCATGCATAGGATATTTTATTTTGTTTATCCACCTCCGCTTACCTTTGACTAACACGCAATCTATGTTTGCAGACGGTGCTACTGCGGTGTATTGACTCGCAAACTTTCAGTGTTTCAAGCGGTCCGCGTCTGCCGCCGGGCAGTGTGAAAAAGCGGTGCATTCGGTCGTACTGTATTTTTACCTCTCCAGCTTGTGATGCTAGTGTGCAATCACAGTTTGTTTGCATTTCGCATGAATTTCCCGACCGGATGCCGTTTTTTTGTTTGCTGTTTGCTTTCGCGTGCTGGGGGTGGAAGTTTTCCCGTCGCGCAAGGTACGTCGGCAAAAAGCTCGGTTGCAATGCAAATTTAAGAATTGGATTGAATAATCAACATCGCTTGGTGGATCCTCTCCCCGGGAGCGTGTTCGCGCGGGGCCGACCAGATCATCCATTTGTCCTGCTCCAGCTGGTCGGTCAGCTTGGTGGATCCTCTCCCCGGGAGCGTGTTCGCGCGGGGCCGACCAGATCATCCATTTGTCCTGCTCCAGCTGGTCGGTCCGGTGCTGCGTTTGTCTTATCCCCGCGAGGATTGTCGTCCCGTTGGTTCGCCTGTCCGGGGAAAATGAAATAATTAACTTTACGGTGCGCCCGCAGATGCCGGCGATGGTTGAATATTTTATTTGCTTAATGCGCCTTGGATTATCGGCTTTTGCCGGTGGGTTTGGGGCCGACGTGCAGTGGTTGGGCGATCGACCCCCCGGGCAGCCGGTGCCGTCTTCTTTAAAGCTTTATTAAGCGTTTAATCCCAATCGATTCTCGGGTCGGCTGCTCCTAGCGCTCCTCGAGATAGAGCAGAATGCCATCCTTCGGACGGGTAATTAGCTCGTTCACGATAAGCTGCTCCGAGCGCGTCCGGTGCGAGCGGATCCGGTACCGGCGCAGGATGGACGAGACGAGGCTCTTCTCCTCGAGCAGGGCGAACTTCTGGCCGATGCAGTTCCGCGGCCCGGCACTGAACGGGATGTACGCGTACGGGTGGCGGTGCTCGCACTGCTCCGGCAGGAAGCGGTCCGGGTCGAACGTTTCCGCGTCCGGGAAAAATCTATCCGAACGTTGTAAAGCTTACGGTGAAAAGGAGCGAAAAAATGTACACCCAGTTGACGAAAGATGCTGCCAGAGGTGGCTAAGCAGCATGGGCTTTAGGTTATAAAGAGATTCCGATGAAGAATTGAAGCGCTTCACAAGATTTTTGAGGTTATTTTCCCAGTAAGTAGTTTTTGGGAACACTTTGAAGACTGGAGACGTGAAATAGTCTCCTGGGGCATAACCATATCTGTAAGTATTAGTATTAGGGCTTTTATAATAAATCGTTTGTGTAGCCACGATTGCATACTTCTAGGGGCACATTTGCTCGACCACAACGAAAAATTAATGTTTAAGCTTGTGGCTTGATAGTAGAAAATGTCAAGACATCAGAACCTATTGCTTGCAATGACATTTTTGACTTAAAATATTCAGCTAAGAGCTCATCGATGCTTTCCAAGTTAATTTGTGTTAGAAACTGCATAGTCACTGCAGTTAATATTCGTAAAATTTAACCAGCTGTGCAACCACATTACAATACCTCTTAGCGCATCTTCACAGTCCTTTTTCGCCAAGTTTGTCAACTGGGTAGACCGTCCACTGCACTTACCGTTCGTCCCGGTGCACGTTGTACGTGTGGATGCCGATAATTGTGCCGGTCGGGATGTGGTACCCACCGAGCGTAACGTCTTCGCTGAGCGTGCGGCCAAAGAACGCCACGGACGGGTACAACCGCAGCGTCTCCTTCAGGCACCGTTCGAGCAGCTTCAGCTCGTTCAGATCCTGCATCGTCGCCGGCCGATCGCTACCGGCGAAGATGGAATCAATTTCCTGATGGACCCGTTCCTGCACTTCCGGATGGAGGGCGAGCAGGAACAGGGCCCAGCTCATCCCGGCCGTGGTCGTATCGTGGCCCTGCAAGAAACACGGGGGAAGGGTGGCGAATCACTCAGCACCGAGCGTTTGATTGCACGCACCGGGTTTGCGCTTACTTCAAACATGAACGTGTCGACTTCCTCCCGGACGTCTTCATCGGAAAGGAGCCCGGTGTCGGTGGCGCTCTGCAGCAGCAGATCGAGAAATGCCAGCCGCTTTCGCCGCTGGCCGAACTCGCTGCCGCGCTGCTCCCCGGTAGGTGCGGTGCGGTGCTGCAGGGCTTGCTTCCGCTCCTGAATGACCTGCGTGCGGGATTGGATTTTCCATTAATGCACCGCAATCGAGGAAATTAACGCTTCAGTGGACGGCTACCTTTCGCGTGTAGCCGTGCAGTATCGAGAGCAGGTCGCGCTGCTTACGGCCGAGCTGGGAGCGTCGGAATGTCCAGTCGGGATGTAGCCAGGGGCGTATGAGCCGCTCGAGAAATAGGGAGCTTAATCTGCAGAAAATGGAGTGCTCATTAGGCTTAATGTCGCGAGGTGTGGATGTGTCGCACCAGCTTCCTCACCCGTAGACGGCGTTCACGTACTCGTTGTCCTCGCCGCTGGTTTGGGCGTGTACTTTGACTCCCATTGCCGTTTCTGGGTGCGTG